>CM053789.1:791715312-791955312 GCA_028749045.1 Cupressus sempervirens
TATTTAAAAAAATCATAGTTGAATTAGCCATTCCAACTCATGCATAAATAGGCCTACGTACTAAAATATGAAATGAAAGTTTCTTCTTTGAAAGCTTTAATCAAAAGTTTCATCCCAAAGGACAATTTAACTGCTATCTACATCCCACCATGAAGACAAAGAACAAGATGAAGGGTGGACTCCTTCTGGATATTGTAATCTACCAAGGTATGCCCATCTTCCAGTTGCTTGCTAGTGAAGATCAGCCTCTATTGGTCTAGCGAAATACCCTCCTTGTCATGTATCTTGGCCTTGACGTTGTCAATTGTGTCTAAACTCTCGATTTCCAAAGTAATGGTCTTGCCTATCAGGGTTTTCACAAAAATTTACATACCTCCCCTAAGACAGAGCAGAAGATGGAGAGTGGATTCCTTCTAGATATTGTAGTCGGCTAGAGTTCATCCATCCTCCAACTTCTTTCCTACAAAGATCAACCTTTGTTGGTTTGGGGGAATGCCCTCTTTGTCTTGGATCTTGGCCTTAACATTATCAATTGTGTTGGAGCTCTCCACTTCAAGGGTAATCATTTTTCCAATGAGGGTCTAGACAAAAATTTGCATACCTCCCCTCAGACATAGATCTATATGGAAAGTACTTTTAGGATTATAAACGAGATAGGACAAGACATTCTAGGATTATAAAACAATCATGTCAAATACATATGCTGAGGGAAATCAAACAAAAATAATTAATGATATGCACTAATTCCATATCAAGTGAAAATCAAAGATGAAAAATCTACTAGTTAGTACTGCATTATATAATATCTAGCAAAAAGTATCCCATTATATACTGGTTCAAAACATCATAGTTGAATTAGCTATTCTGGCTCATACATAAATAGGCCTACATGTTGAGAATTTTATCTCAACCTTGCAAGCTCTTTTTTTTGAAAACTCTATAAAATTGTAGCCGGAAAAATCTAGAATTTTTAAAGAAAATTCCAAAATTTGTTTGTGGTAGTTTTCCACATGTTTATGAGTTGGAAAAAGGTGTATGAGTTGTTAAAAATGTGTCTAGTCTCTAGAACAATGTAGAAGGGCTATTTTTAGTGTGTAAACAATTCATTATATGAATTTTATGGGGGTCTAAACTAGAGGACAAAATTATGGACGAAAATGGTATTCTTAGAGTTATAAATCACAAGTGGGTAACATGTGGCTTGGTTGTTTTGCCCATGGTTTTGGCCCATGGTTTTTTAAAACCACAAATGGGTTCCAAGTGACATATAACTATAAAAGGAGGGCTTGGGGAGGTGTTTTAATCATTGAGTTCAATTTGCAAGACTGGTGCTAGAAGGAGTCTCTTTGGGTCTGAGTTCAAGTTCGAGTTGTGGTGATGCGCTACTGTAAGAACTTGCATTGCAAGTGTATTGTAATCTTCCAGATTAGAGAATACATTATGTGGGTTTTGGAGGGTGGGGTTTTTCTCTCGAAAGGGTTTCCCCACGGTAATCATTGTGTTATGAGTTCCTTGTTGTTTTGATTATGTTTTCATGCTTTTCTTGACATCTCTGCAATAGTTAGCTAAATTTGCATAATCTTCCTCTAAAAGATTAGTGTAGGAAGTGATTCTGTGCACCTTTTCTTCCTTACAAAATATCTAGCAAAAAGTATCCCAATATATATATTGTTTTAAAACATCATAGTTGAATTAGCCATTCCAACTCATGCATAAATAGGCCTACATACTAAAATATGAAATGAAAGTTTCTTCTTTGCAAGATTTAATCAAAAGTTTCATCCCAAATGACAATCTGACCACTGTCTACATCACACCATGAAGACAAAGCACAAGATGAAGGGTGGACTCCTTCTAAATATTGTAATCTTCCAAGGTACAACCATCTTCTAGTTGCTTGCTAGCAAAGACCAACCTCTTCTGGTCTAGCAGAATACCCTTCTTATCTTGTATCTTGTCCTTGACATTGTCAATTGTGTCTAAATGATCATCTTCCAAGGTAATGGTATTTACTATTAGGGTTTTAAAAAAAAAATTGCATACCTCCCCTAAGATGAAGCACAAGATTGAGAGTGGATTCCTTCTAGATATTGTAGTTGGCCAGAGTCCATCCATCCTCCAGCTATTTTCCTACAAAGATCAACCTTTGCTAGTCTGGGGGAATGCCCTCTTTGTCTTGGATCTTGGCCTTAACATTATCAATTATGTCAAAGCTCTCCACTTCAAGGGTAATCATTTTTTCAGTGAGGATCTTGACAAAAATTTGCATACCTCCCCTTAAACATAGAACTAGGAATAGAGATCTAGATTTGTATAGGGAAATGTTGAGAAAAATCTTCTTACATTAAAGTGAAATTCCTTTTTGTGATAGTATTTGAAGTATTCTACAATCAACAAAATTTTCTAAAAAATGCCTAAGAAGCCTAATCAACAAAAGATTACAACTCAATGATTGGCAACAATCGATCCAACACATTTGGAGCAAAGGCAGTAAAAGACACATAAGTTTCAATATATAAGTTAGTGTTGGACTAGAAGAAAGGAGGAATATGAGTGGAATTGGAATTCTTTCAAAGGATACATAGAATGAATAATTGAACTAATTAATGAATACAATCCACATCATAAATTATGCACGCATATTAATTTCTGAAAGATGGTTGAATACTAATAAAAAATTTCATTCATCAAGGATGTAACTATTGGCTTATTACAAGAGCAACATATCTCAAATGTTATCAATCAAAGACAAAGATAATCAGCTAGGCAGTGTACATATTTCAAATTTAGGGTCAAACTTACATACATAGTATTGGAATGATGGGAAAATAAACATAAGACAAATTGGGAATACAAAACATGAATAAATTCAAAAAAGGCATCAATCGCTACTATTATTCTCAACCAAGAAAATAGAAGTGTTATCTATTCTTTGATATATAAATCTCAGATTCATTGTATTGGAGAATTGTCAATAAATGTAATCAGAATTTCATCTCATCTATAGTAGAGGAAATAACACCTATTTAAAATAAAGAGTTCAGAGAGATTGATGATCCTTATATAATGATTCTATAACCCCATAAAAATAGATAAGGATAACACCATGAACACAAAGATACTACACAAGTTTGGAAAAAATGATATAGCTCAGTTGACCAACATCTAATTTAATAGCAAACAATTACATAATTTTGGGAGTCATACTCTCTTGATAATTCTAATTGAATATACTATACGTTATAATAAATGCATGATTCATAGTAGTCTTCTTTATATCTCATATCAAACATTGGATTTTCTCTATTAAGATTCATATTTGCATTGTTTTAAGGAAAGCTATCTCTCTTAAGGGAACTTGGTAATATGAATTAAAAGACATCACAGAGAGGAAAGGAAAGTATTATGATCATTTAGAAATTATTTACAATTAATAGAATATCCAATTGGTGTTTAACCAATCAACACATCATAATTGAATAACTATTTGAGTATTATATTGATATGAAGATAAACTTTGCATTCAACATAACAAGGATCATTCATGGAAGAAAAATTCTTTCAAACTATTCCAAAGGCCTAATAGATTCTCCAATAACCCTATAGTAGACTTAGGATGGTAATAACTTTGTCTTCACATAAAACACTTGACAAGATGATAGCATTTCTAGACACCCTTTTCAGAGTTCTATGACATATCAAAAACTTTCATATACTTGTTTTGGATCAATACACCTAACCATGACTGACCCTATATTTTAAATGAATAAAAATGACCAAATTTTCAATGGAAGTATGAACCAATGACCTTCCATCAACTGCAACTCTAGGAGGATGTCTTATTATGTCTTCAATTGCTTAATTCCAAAAGGAATTAACCTCCAATGTTGTATGACCAATTCTAGAAGATATTCAGAAGGAATGTTGAATCCTTTGCATTTCTAAATGATAAAAAAATATGGAATGGCATTGCTATGAATATATCATCAACATATTTTTTCTGTTGGAGCAGTAACAAAGAGGGATAATGATGTTTAACCAATTCAAGAAGATATTCAAAAGGAATGTTTGACAAGGATGTGATGTTAGGGTCCTCCCTCAATTCCTTAATTCCAAAGGAACATGGAGATTGTTGATATGTCAATAAATTGTTGTGTTATACCAGGCCTTCAGCTGAAAAGGCAGAGAAAGAGTTTGGAGCAATGGGTGTGTTGGAATTGTGCTTTAGTTGACAAGATAGGATAGAAATTAGAGCAGGCATCCTCAAGAATACAAGATCCATCATCAATAGATTTTAGTAGCAAATCTACTTTGAAAATTGGTTGAGATTCTCATTGCATACTCTATAGGTCCACCACCTTTAGCAGCTTTGGCTTTATTATCTATGTAAGAAACGCCATATTCTGCTATCTTGAGAAATAAAATCAAGAAATCTAGCATAACTCCTAGATACGAATAACTTAGAAAAAGAAAATCCTTCTTTACTTAGCACATCACTGCAAGAAATGAACCAAATCTTTTCCATGTTGATATTTCCTAAGATAATCAAAGGACAAGAGAGGACATAAAGATGCTTTAACAATTTGCAAAAGAAAATACTAAATCGAACCATTTAGGAACTCCTATATGCATTGAAAATGTGGATATAACATGGATCATCAAAAGAGTCAAAAATACATCACTCTTATCTTGACCTGGACGGCCTATTACATTGCTACCTATTGGAAAATATATTAAAACTAGTAAAAAAAGAGATTTAATACTCTCCTTTGCCATAGATGCAATGGGGCAAAATATCAGGTTGCATTAGCCTGCATGGATACAAGCCTTGAGATGCTTATCACACTAGGTTAAGCAACATATTTCTTCTTTAATTCTACATTGAGCTTGTTTCTAAGTCACAGTCATAAGCACATTCAAATATATTGGTGATATGTGCATTCATGTTTAAATTAATGATAGCTAACTTGTGCAAAGCTTTCTATTATCTCCAATTGGATTTTATATGGGAATAAAGTGAATGCAAGTGCCAAATAAAAATGAATCACACTCCATCATTCAATAGTAAAATATTTCTACTGAATGTGAATGTCTTGCAGATAAACACGATTTTAAGTAGCATGGTTGTTTAAAAAATAATTCAAGTTTGGAATACATACTCATGGAAGATTATACAAAAAACTTTTTAATTTTATTGTCTCTAATATTTGTTTGAAAACTCCTTTGAACTATTGATAACAGAGACCCAATGCATTTGGAGTTGGATGGGCACACAACAGTTCTTGTTTAGTGTTTCGATTGCAGATCAATCATGCTCTCTTTGTGCAGTGCTAAAATCTCTCTTCTACTCCATGATCATGTCTTATAGTTAAATTATACTTTAGAAATCATACCTTGTTTCAATAAGAAAATGTAGGTTTGAAAGAGATGTGAATGCAACACTATACAAAAAATTGATAATTCAATTATCAATAGCATACATTAATCTTCTTAAGAATTAGTGATTAGTGATTAATATGTGATGATTACAACTAAAATTTGAACTTGCTTGTAATATAATAATGAGAGTGTACCTCATGTCTATCCTCCATTGTCTTCATAAAGACATCATATAATAGCTCATCAGGCCCACCATGGTTTATAGAAGAGCTCTCTTCTACATTGTACATGTTCTTCCCACACCTTTCTTCTTTTCCTATGTTTCTCCCATGACCAAAATCAGTGTTTCAAAAAGTATTTGACATTGAAATGAATAGACAAGAAATACCTAAGATAGAGAATAATAGTACATTTACATGATGTGTAAAAGACAAGCAACATGCGGACCTCATTTCTCAATAAAATAATTATAATAATAAAAAGATGGACTTTAATGTAATGATTGTTTGTTTCAAGAGTGAGAATATTTATTTTAGACCTGGTTGCTAAAGTTTTCATAGATAGATCTTACATAAGGTTAAAAATGTAGCAACTTCATGGTCTTCTATTAATTTTATTTAAACTGAGTAGAGCCATAACTCAGTAGTGATAAACTTAACTTACAGTTGGCAAAGAAAATAACAGCACTTGTTTTAAAGCATATCATAATATCTTAATAGAAAGAGTAACTTAAATCAATAAATTGTATCTTAAAACCTTGAGATGTCAATCTGATTTAAATTATTAACTATTGATTCTAGAAAATTCTTTTGAATGTTGAATTATAGAAATCTAAGTTGAAAAACAATGATAAGCCTTTTGAAATCAATCAAAATACCTGAATAGAAAGAAATTAGAGAGTAGCTTATAGACATCCAAATGAGAGAGCAACACACAAAAAATTTGTACAAGATGAAAACCTCGTATAATACCTTTGACACATTTAGGAATCTTTTTGGTCTGATGGTTTCCAAGCTTCACAGCGAGTTGGGTCCCCACATGATCCCATGGACATAAGTTCAACAACAATTAAACCACCCACAAAGCTTTTAGCATCATTTTTGTTTTCTTCAATCTCAATGCTCAAAACAAGGGCATAGAAGAAAATAACATAGGAAGAGAAGTCAAAGAACCTAAAACAATGGAATTCTAGCTTAGCTCTACGTCTAGTACTCAACATATGCTAGCTAATCTACACAAAGCCAAAATGGGAAATGCCCTAATAGCAAATTTGTCCTAGTATTACCTGACGTGTGAATGAAGTCCCAATTTTGTTTCTGCCCATGCTCATACCTTTAGTATTACTCGTGGATGAATGAGAAATTTTCTTTTTTTGTTATAACATTGAGTTGGTTGAAATTTCGACCAAATTAGGCATAGAATTTTTATTTTTGACTAATGTGGGAATGAGAAAAAAAAGAAAAGGAATCATAGATATGGTCAAAAATTTTGGTAGAAAAACAAGTGCAAATGTACTTGTGTAGATATTGATTTTTACTTTTGGGATTGTTATCCTATTTGGGATTTGAGACTATCTCCTCAACACGTTGGGAGTGGACCCTTTTCAAGTTACCATGGGGTTAGGTGGTAGTGATTTTTACTTTTACCATTGAGATGTGATAGTTTGATGTTGTGGCTAGAGTTTCTTGTTCTATATTTCCTTTCATTCTGTTCTTGTGTACTATGATGAATGGTTATACCTATTATAGTATATTTTATTTCATGGATCTTAAGAGATGATGCAATCTATTTTATTATGTATATTCTTTCAGCCTTTTATACCATGTGACCTGTACAGTGGATGATTGTACATTTTGATTATTGCCAAGTGGCTTTCGGGATAATTTTATATTATTTAAATGGATTCATACTTATAGTTATTCTTTAATGTGGATGTGTTGTATATTGGCTTTAGTATTAATTAAACTTAAATGTGATTCAACGTCATGTGACCCTTAAGAATTGTAATCTATTTTATGGTATGTGCTTATGTGTATGTTATTGCTTCTGCTATATTATTTTTGTTGTTGTTAATTTCTTTTGGGTTCCCTGGCGGGGCGTTACATGTTGATCTTAGTCTTCCTAAAGTTGTTATAATTCTAAATGATCATGATTTTATTGTATTTGGTTGTAGGGTATTGATCATCAAAACTGATAAACTTAAGCTATAGTGCCCGAGTTTGACAATATTGATACTTGAGGTTTGTTATTGCACTAACAACCCCTTTTATTAATTTATGATCTGGTTAAAATATTAGTGGTTTTAATTTCCATGTTAAAAGCATTTTATTTATAACTTATTTTTGTATCATGTCATTATTGTCTCTCATAGCCATTATTTCCATTATTGTAGATGGGGATGCTTGAACTTTGAAGTCTCCAACATGGTTGGATCACCTTTGTAAAATGATAGGGATCAATCATTCTCCCCGTAAATATGTTGAAAACACCATCATTGCACATAATACTATCTTTAATTGATATATCAAAGAATGTGTCGTGAGTCATATGTTTCTTCTCAGAATGTTTGTTTCACTTACTCTTTCATAAGAATCTTAGTTTTCTTTGGTAAAAAAATAAATTAGCTTCCAATATGTGTAGGATTTCTAAAAATCACAGTGTGAATAGATACTTGCTTACTAATAAGGGCAAGGCTAGAAGAAGCTGCTAGAAGATGTTATTTCAAGTAGATGTTTATTCATCTCGATTCTTCTCAAGTACCATTAATTCAAATTAAATATGATTAGTAATTGGGTCTAATCAAGTCATTGAGTCTAATTTTCCATTGAAACTTTTTTCAAAAAGTAAACAGAAAGGTATTTTTTGACCAAATTCATGTATTTTTATGTTTATTAGGAGTCTTCTATGTTTTGAAATGCATTTGTAGGCATTTGAAGGAATATAGAGTAATAATCGATAAAAAAATTTGTCATGCAACAATATTTGTTGCTTAACAACTTTTGCCTTCCCAAAAAATTGCAAAAGTTGTTCAGAAACAAAAATTGCTGCATAACAAATTTTTTTTGTCAATTTTGTAACTTTATTTTTTTGACAAGCGTTGGTCGATATTTTGATTTGAAGGCATTTAGAGTGAGAATCAATAAAATTTGCAAAATTGACAAAAACATTTGTCATGCAACAATTTATGTTGCCAAGTAACTTTTGCCTTCTCAAAAAATTGCAAAAGTTGCTCAACAACAAAAAATGTTGCATGATACCTTTTTTTTGTGAATTTTGCAATCAATTTTATTGATTCTAACTCTAAATGCCTACAAATGTATGTCAAAACATAGAAGAATCTTAATAAACATAAAAATGCATGATTTTGGTCAAACCCTATCATTGACCATCATTGATTGACCCATATCTTGATGAATAGTTATGATTGAGACATCATAACTATTCAATGCTATGTATTAGTTAGGTGGATTGATGCAGAGTGCACACAACATAAACTTCTATAACCTTGGTCAATCTTCAAATATGAAAAAATGTACCATTGAGTGGAACAATGATCACTAAATATGCAACTCTAATATTAATTCAAACTTTCACTTTTCCTTTCCTAGGTTTCCCTTTTATTTTGAGGGTCTACCTTCCATGATAGTCAGAAAAACACTCATAGTGATGACTCAAGTCCTAAGGAACTCTAGACTTGTTTAAATTATGGATTTATCACAACTACCAACAACCAAAACTCCTTGCAAAGTTTGAACACACAAACTGCATTTTTGTGGCTTTTAGTCTTCTTTCCAACTAGGTCTCTCCTATCAACTTTTCCTCTAAAGAAAAAGCAAGGTTGTGGACTTAGAAACTTTTTGGTGTATTCAACGTACTTAATTGTAACACTTTCACTTCCCCAAATACTAAGAACCAATCTCATTCTTGCAACACAAACACTTACAAACAACACTTCAGCCTAATTGATCAACTTAAGCTAGGGCTTACTAGAAATGTTTCAAATTGGGTGCATGAAATTGATCTAGTGGCTTGGTTATCTTCTAAAGACTTAATTTGACCCAATACATCTGAAATATCAAGTGTAATTAAAAAATAATATATCGAATCATTCAGTTGTTGATAGAGGTACGACTTTGATACCACTTGATGAAGGTACGCTCTGATACCACTGACAAAGGGCCACACCACCCTTACCCACTCACAATCAAGAAAGCAACAATATGGAGACCAATTAAAAAAAATGCTTCATAAGAAATTTTATTATACTTGAAGATCCTTACAACACCCACAAGATGATCTCAAGCTTCTCCTTGAGCTTCCACTCCTCGAGCTTCTCCTTGAGCTTCTACTCCTCAAGCTTCCCCCTTGAGCTTCTACTTCTCAAGCTTCACCTTGAGCTTCCACTCCTCAAGCTTCTCCTTGAGCTTCCACTCCTTAAGCTTCTCCTTGAGCTTGATTACAAATGATAATAAGCCTTGCTTAAATAGGCACTTCTAACCCAAGACATTACAAACACAACCAATGTGGGATAAAAGGTAAATACAACTATCTTTAAATAAATATTAAATTCCCACCCAAATACAACTAAGCACTCAAAAAATATTAAATACATGATTTATCCAAAACTTTCTAGAATTTCCACCTACACACCTCGATTAATGGAATGACAACTATTTTTATTATTTTCTATTTACGCCACCCATGCACCTTGAAAATAGAAATTCCTCTTTTCTCATTTTTCCCTTATTTTATTTTTAAATTATTTTTCCTTCTATTTTCGTCACTTTCTCTCTCCTCCACAAATTTTTTTTTTTTTTTCAATTTGTTTTTTTCCAATAATTTTCCCATGCAAGATGCTCCTGCATCAATTGTCAACTACTTGGTATCTAGTTGCATTCAGGAAACAAAATAACACATTGGCATGAGCCATGAAAATAAACTCAAGATGGCATATGTGGTAAATGTGTTGTATCTTGACTCAGCCCCTTAACTTCTAGGTCAATATCCCACTTCATGAATTACATTATACCTCTCCTATGGAATGAAGCCTTCAAGGTATTGGGGGTGTGTTTGCAGCTCCAACAGTTTCTAGGATCTTCTCCTTGTGGGAATGGTCACACAAGCCTTAACAAGGGCTAGGTTGGAAGAATCTTCCAGAGCTTTCTTTGTCATGAAAGCCTAAGAAATCAAGGGTTGTGATGGACTTTGATAAGAATGTCATGAGAGAGAAGCATCGGGAGAGGTCATACTTTGAAAGTTTATCATTTAACACTTACTATATCTAATTGATGCCCAAGGGGTGAAGGATATGAATCAAACGAAGAATACTATAGTGGAATATTAAATCTTATCAAAGATGAGCTCATGTGGTTCATTTGAACTTCTATTTATGAAATTTGGGTCAATGAATTTGACTTATAATCTGAATAGTTAAATCCTGATAGAAACATCTACTAATTCAAAGTAACATTCTTTAGTAGAACATTGGGCTAGATCATAATTTCATTACTCATAAATATTTCACTTTATTTGATAATAGACTATCATAAACACTCATTTATTTATACTTGTAGTCAACCTTTGTTGAACCCTTTTAAGAAATAGACAATGTGGATATGCTTGTGAGTGCTCATTTTTGGTATAAGAAGAGAAGTTAAAAAGTGTTATATTGTTTGATTTTGCATTAATGTAGAGGTAATTCCTTTGTGTTCCTCTTTTCAGCATCCCTAGAGAGTTATAATTCATTCATCTAGATATTACACTGAAATCCTAATTAAACTCATAAATGTAGCATTGTGGTAAAAAATAATTATGCATTGCTTGATGATAAAAGAATTGGATGTGAATGATGAAAGATAGAAAATTGATAAGGAAAGAGGCTAGGCCAAAAGGCTAAACAAAGGCATCAGGTTGTGTTCAGGCCAATAGAAGAGAGATTAAACAAGATGAACACAATTGAAGAAGTGGAAATGGACTTAGAGATAGATGAAAGCTAGACCCCATGATTGAAGGGTTTGTGGAGTATTGATAATGAAGCGAACAAAGGAATTAGTTAGTGATCAATAATGAAGTACAAAAAGGCATAGTTCAGCTTTATTTTTATATTCTTATCTATTCATCATCACTATTAAGGGTGAAACAAGGCACAATATACATATGTTAATTTCCTTAACCAAATAGTACTATTGATGACTATGATATGCTAATAAAATATGTAATAGTAATATGCTGGCTCAATAGGAACAAAGGGTCGACACTCATATGACTTTTATCAGCTTGATACATTGAGCCCATTTAGTGGAAACATTTTAGTCATCCATGCTCAATACAATGATAAGAAATCATAACATATTTGGTGAATATACAATTTTATCTGATCACATACTATTTGATTTTTTTTTTAAACTATGGTTGTCATCAAAATTTTGACACCTAATAGTCACTATTTTGATGACACCTACCTTCGATGGCATGAAAAACTCATCAATACAAATCTTAATGTTGTTAATATTTTTACATAGCCCACTATTGAAGACATGGAAAGCTTGTTGATAATAGTTTCCTAAACACTGATCTTTCAGCTAGAGTGATTGTTGATAACAATTTCATAATTGTCAAACTTTAAACATTTCGTACTAGTGGTCTAACACCACCCTATGATAGAGATTGGGATGATTTTCAATGGAGTAGTCCATCTATATATCAACAACCTTGGATTATGTCAAAGTTATAATGAAGATATTTTTTGACCTTTGAGGGTCCAAATATCAACCAATGCTCATCAAAAAATAGGTCCAAATTTACTAGTGATTACTTGCATGTCTTTTAGAACTTCTTTAATAATTTCCCTTATTTCCTTCTCAATTTCTCTTACCTCTTCCATGGTGGATTTAATCAAGGAATTCTTCTAATTCATATTGATTTTCATTATATAGAGCATGCAAGGGTCTATGGTTTTCGTAATATTTTCAGCAAGGAAATTAATCACTCCATATTTTTCAACTTCTTGCACTTGGCATACTATCACCCAAAATTTAGCTTTATCAACTTCCCATGCTGATATGAGGGTCTAGATCTCTCTAAGAACCCCCTCTCCTTCTACATAGGTAGCAATGAATTATTGGATCAACCTATTTCCTTCTTCTTTGACAACTCCTATCCAACTATACATTTCTTCCTCTAAGATTTTTCCCCTTTGCATTTTCTTTAATAGATGCTTGATGTCAAAGGAGTTAGGATTGAATGATTGGATAGCCTGGGTCAAGGGAATCACCCCAACATTCATTAGAGAATTGGTGCACTTAGCCATAGTGACAACTAATAGTTTTAATTCCCTCTTTTCCTGGCTATCCTTTTCAGAATGGTTCAACATGTGATCAGTTGAGAACTTAAACAAATGGTTACTGGTATCCTAAATCAGAACTCCCATTTCCATTTTTGTAACCTTAAAATCTTCAGCCTCCACCCAATACACACCTTCTTTCTTCTTATAAATGGCTATCTCCATAGTCACTTTCTCCATTGTAGGGCCTTTGCTCAAGTGGGCACTCTTCTTCACCTTTTTGGTTTTATTAGTGTAAGTGGCATACTTAGTAACTATGTCTTTGAATAACAAAGAGACAAGTCTCAAGCTACACTTTTTGTTCACTAAGCTAGATAGCCAAGGGGGAATAACACTTTTGGCTATTTTCCCTTCATCCTATTTATTAGGTGTCATGAAAACTTACTAAACCACATTCATATTATTAGACACTTCTATATCCATCCCTTGGTTTTCAAGTACTACAAGGTTGTCTTCTATATCTAATTCCAAATCAATAAAGTTAGGCTCCAAAACCACTATCTAAACCTGTGCCATAGACATAGTTTTGGATCTCATTCTAGGAGCCTTGGGATGGACGAGTGGTGCCTTGGTGGTTGGTTCAAGAAAGGCCATCACTTTTTTCTTCTTGGAAGAGGAAATTCTACCTACATTATGTGAAAGAAGGGGAATGTTAGAAGGTGAGGATTGTGATAAAGAAACACTCTTTGTAGCTCTTTCCATTTTCATTGAACTAGTTTCGAGACATCCTTTAATCTTTGCTTGTTCCAAAAACTTCTCTTGCAATTTTTCCACTTTGACCCCTATTAGATTTGTCTTAGAAATCATAGGTCATTGACATTCTAGAATAGAAGTGTTACCAAAGAAATGCATAATAGACTTCATACTTACAACAAGGACAAACACTTCCCATTCTTTCTTCCTAAAGAAAAATGACATCAAAAGAACAAAAAGAAAAAAATTCGACCCTCACCTACAAGCAACTGAAAACCATAAACACTTTCTTTTCTCTATCTACCACTTTACCTTCTATTTCTCAGACTAGAATAAAAATAAGCTCGGGTTGGGTTTTAAATTGATTTGCATACACCAAAACTACCACTAGATATTCAAAGCTTGATTGTGAGATAATCTCGACACAAAACATATGCTTCAATAAATTATGATGTCCTTTCATTATATGATCAGTTGAGAAAATTTTCCCAATCATCATTAATATCCCTCTGACAATTTAGATTTAGATTTCATTTGAATATTTGGTTTTTTCACTTGTGCTACCAACTCATCATCCATACTCGACAGTACTGATTCTGAGATGACCCTTCCATCATTATTAGGATGTCACTTTTCACATTTTAAAGGTAGCGATCACATCAATCATTGAACTTACTTCTCAACATCATCTTTCAAGATTGAAACTCATTTGAACTTCTTCAAACCTATGTATAAAGTGGTTAGAAGTGGTTTGGATACAACCCACAACTCATTTGTAGGTCCCGCCTACAAAACAAATGTTAGTCCAAAAATTTCAATAGAATTGGTCTGAACTCTTTTGAACTTTTGGTACAAAGTGGTTTTAACTGGTTCAAAATACCTGATGATAGGTATTTTATAATTGATTTAGTCCTATACACCTAGAATGACACAGAGACCTCTAAAGGAATCATTATAACTCATGAAGGGCACACTCGGTGAGGTGAGAGGAAAAAGACACGAGATGATATTGGTTCGAAAACTCTAACTTCAAAGAGAGAAATGAAAAGAGAAGATGTATATAAATGGTGACTCAAAATTTAGACTAACATGGGCTCTAACTAGTGACTATGTTTGTGATTTGTAGAGAGTACTAACAACAGGGGAAAGAAACAAAATAAAAGGCCCAAAAATAGAAAAGAAAGGGGAAGACTAACTATTATATACAGGAGAAGAAATTGGGAGAAGCATTAGAAATTGAATAATTTTAGGTCATGTCCATTACAGGTGAAAGATAAGGGGGTACCATCTAGATAGGTCAAACAAAAAGCATTTGCGCCAATCAAAACTGAAATAATGAAAGATTATTTTCACAAAGAGTCAAATTTTCAATGCACTCCCTTTGGTTCTCTTCTTCTATCCCACAACAAAACCTCATCCCCTTTCTTGAAATTACAAGTTTGAGCTCTGATGTCAAAAATCTATTTGACTTTCATCTGATGTTCAGTGATATGATCTACCAATTTGTCTCTCTCTTCTTCAAGTTTGGTGAGGTGCATTACTCTTTTATTTGAAGAGTTTTAGAAAAATGGATCTGTGATCATTGATTGTAGTTTTGCAGCTGATAGTTCCAAAGGTAAAGACACTTCTGCTCATACTCCATAAATTAGTTCAAAAGGTGCCATTCCTATAGCTCTTTTTGGTGTAATCCTATCAGTCCATAAAGTGTGATGCATTTTATTGTGCCAATTAAGGACTTTGTCATTCACCAATTTCTTTATTACTGCAATCAATTTTTAATGGTAGACTCTACCTATCCATTTTCTTGAGGAAATTAATCTAAATAATGGGTCAGGGATATTCCATGTTCATAACTGAACATTGAGATCTCTTCAGAGAAAAAGTATGTAGCATTGTCTGCAACTACTTTATGAGGTATCCCAAACCTAACGAAGATGATGTTCATCAAAACATCACATACTACTTGGGAATTCATTTTCTTTGTGGGAATCACCTCTACCCATTTGGTAAAATAGTCAGTTGCCATCAGAATATAAAAATGACTAGCAACAGTGGGTTCAAAGGTCTAATGAAGTCTATGCCCCACTTTTTGAAAGGTTCATCTATTACCATAGGTTTTAGGAGGAAGGCTACAAGTTGAGGATGACTGATGAATAACTTACATTTCTCACAAATCTTGACATAGAGGTAGGAATATTTGAACATCCCCATCCAATAGAAACAATCCTAGATGATTTTAAAAGTTGCTACTATGGAGGAAAAATGTCCATTGCAAGCATCGGAATGATAAAGTTTCAACAATTTTTCTTGCTGCTCAGTGTCAACACATCTAAGGAAGGTTCCATCAACTCCTTTTTTATACAACATCCCTTGTGAAATCACATATTTGGCTTCTTTTAACCTAAGATTACATTTTTTCATATGATTCAGGTGTTTAGGAAACTCACTGTAAGTTAGGTAGCACACTACACTTGAGAACTAGGGATCTGTTAAGCTGACAAGCAGGGCCTTGGGTGTATTGGTTTTTTATTCTTTGCTATTAACTTGCATAATCCTTCACCTTCAAAAAAAATTAGTAGGCTTGATGGTGAGGTCATACTCTTGAATCTTGGCTACCCATATTGTCATTTTATTTATTTCAATTTCTCATTGAGTTAATACATTCTTAACTGCTATCTCTAGCACATATATGACTGAATGTGAGTCTAGAATGTAGTACCTAAACTATTTAACTACTTTCACCATGGAAAAGGCATGTTTTTCAATATGATAATTGATAATCTCATGTTTCTTTAAGATATTCTCATAAAATCAATGAGGGTCTCTTCATCTTGATTATTCATTTGAGTTAGGATGCCTGATAGGGGGTGTTCCAATGCATAGCAATACATAATGAAATATTTCTTAAAGTTGGGACTGATCAACATTAGGGCCTAAGATATGGTGGTTTTGATATCTTGAAATACTTCTTCCCTTCTTTGACCCATTTAAGTGGCTACTTTTCACTCATCATATTTAGCATGTGTCTTACCTTTTCTAAGAATTTGGGGACAAAAATTCTTAGGAAATTGATCTGGCCAAAGAAACATTTTAGTTCACTTCTATTTGTGGGAAGAGAGAGTTTTTGGGTTTCCTTGACCCTATCAAGATCAATTTTGATTCCTTATTTTGAAATAATGTGTCCTAAAAGTCTACCCTCTTCCACAAAGAAAAATATGCCATGTTGCCTACATCTCTACAACACTAATTCAAAATTATTCAAATGATGTTTCCTTCTTTTATAATAAACTATCAAACCATCTAAATAGATTAAAATGATCTTATCCCACAGGTCTCCAAATGAAGAAATCATCACTCTCTGAAACTTCGCTTGTACATTAATTAGTCCAAAGGGCATCCTATTGTAAGCATATGTACCCTAGGGTGTTATAAAGGTTTTTTTATGTTGATCTTCTTTTGACACAATTATTTAGTTATAGCCTGAATATCCATTAAGCATGGACATAACCTCTAAACCTGCTATAGTTTGGAGAAAATGCTCCATTGTTAGAAGTGCATAATTATCTTTCAAGCTGTCCTATTTGAGGTTTCTAGAATCTACACATATTCCGATCTTGCCATTTTTCTTCCTCACATGTACAATATTAGCTATCTAGGTCAAATGATGGATAGGATAGATGATTCTTTCCTTCAACATCTTCTCCACCCCCTTTAATATGGCCTTTGATACCTTAGGATTATAATTCTTGAGTTTCTGATGGAAAGGTGTTGCACCAGGTTTCAGAGGTTTATAATGTCTGAATTCCACACTTTTGAAATTTTTTATATTTTCATATCCCCATGTGAAAACATCCCTATACCTCACAAATAGCTTTTTCAGATTTTTTTTTTCCCTTATGAAGGAGGTCTTGCCAATTGAGATCTATTTGGGTTAACATTCATCCCTAATATCAATTTTGTCTTACTCTTTGAAAACCTCAATATGAGTTGCATTCCTCTTAAGAACACTATCATATTTTCTACAAAAAAAGTGTTCTCTTATGAATTTTATTTCCTTTCAATTGTATTACCTCATTAGTCTCGTTGAGTTCTTCGCCAACATGTTTTCCTTTAGCCTCAAAACCTTTGAAGAACAAGTCAACAAAATTTTGGATACATCTAATAAAATTTTTTAACTATGTGTTATTATCAAAGACTAGCCAATGGTCAATATTAGTTGGAAAACTTGGTCTATATATCATTTCTACCTTATAAGTGTCAATTTTTAAATCAGGGTGAGGTAAGAGCAATGAAGAAGACACTACTATAGAGTTAGCTCTAGATTTTTTAGATTGAGGAACAAATTCTATGGAAAAAGCATCAAAATACTAGTTTATCCCAAAGAAAAATTTGATAGTGTTTTAGCTTATCATTCTTGATAGAAAATTTATTTGTTACCTACTTTATGATCAATTCAGCATGGCATTTAACTACTAGTTCTTTCATTCCTTTTGACTTGGCTTCTTGCAATCCTAGTAATAGTGCTTCATACTCTATTGTGTTATTAGTATTCTTGAAATGCATCTTGAATGAGAAAGGAATAGGTTCTCCTAAAGGAGGAACTAGTACTACTCCAAGACCAGATCTTGAGTTGGAACAACTACCATCAAACTCCATTATCCATAATTTCCCTATCTCTAGATCTTTAGTAATCAGTGCAGGCATCATTAGAAAGGATCAGATTATTCCCAAACTGAAATTCTTCATATAGTATATGATCTTTAGTGTTGTGAGGAGCAACCATAATATGTTTATTTTTGGTTTTGATTCCATCTTTATCTTCATTTGCCTACTGGGATCACTACCTCTGACTAATCCATCTTGATTTCTCCTCCCATTTCTTTGCAAAAAGTTCTGCTAAGTCATTTTTAATATTTTATTTGGACAGGCAACGAGAACAAATTTTATGTCTTTAACTTGCCCCATAAGTGGTACTTATTTCCCATCCATGAAATAACATCACCCAAAGGTTTTTGTAGTGAGAGGACCAAGAGCTTTAGCAACAAAGAAAGACATAGTATTATTAGAGGCTCATGAGTCTATAATGTAATTACTAAGTTTTAGCCTATTTAATAAAAAAGAAATGTAGAAAGGATTGGGTTTATTTTCTTCTACTTCACTTTCTATAGCATGGATACAAGATCTATCATCAGATTCAAGTGTTGCACCTTTTCACACAAAAGTAAAAATTTCATGGGTAGTTGGGGTTTTAGTTGTAAAGATTAGATTGGGCAGTTGAACTAGGTTCCCCTCTTACATATTGAACTAATTTATCAAGTCCTTTAGGATTCAAATTTAAGTAATCAACCACAGAAATCAAAATGGTAGTGGATTTGTAGAATTCAACAATGTCAAATGTAGAAGGGTTGATGGTTGGTTCTATTCTTGACAAAATATTAAATTCTGAACCTTTGGTATTTAAAGAAGAATCATTGTATACCTAAAATTTTCCTTCGGAATTTTTGCTAGCTACATTGGCACCAATATTAAATTTTTGACTTCTCTAATTCCACATGGGGATCACACATGCAATATCTTGTAGTGTTACTAGAATGTCTCCTCCCCTATCTGAATCATACTCATACTCCAAGAAATAAGACCTTGAACCTTCAACTTCTACCCCTACATTATCTACTAGATGTTCTCAGTTGATGGAATCTCTTGTTGCATTAATCTGAACACACCTCAACCAATCAAGACATGTCTACCCATCATGATCCATAGCTAGATGAAAAGAACACATAGTCTCTTCTTCAATTTGCAATCTTTGTTGAGGTTCTGTCAAAAAATGAGTCTTAATATGAGATAGATTGTATTGTCTCTGACTAATATCTTGGTAAGGTGACTGATATGGTGTGTTGGCTTTATTTTATTTCCTCTTAAGAATGGCCATGTCACTACTTAACCTTTGTATGAAAGGGTTTGGAGGACTAGATGTAGAAGAAGCCCCAAACATCCTCCCTTCTCTCTTCCATTTACCTACTATAATAATAGCATCTTCTAACTGAATAGCCCATGTCTGTGTGGCAGCCAAATTAGCTATTGATTCTTTTAACAGATGGAAGTTTATATATTTTTGTTTTCATCACTAGGTCTAGAGCCTACAGGGATTATTTGAAACAATCTATTGAACTTGGCCACAAACTCCTTCATTAGCTCATTAATTTCCTTTTTCAATTGACTTAATTGGAGTAGGAGGGTACACTCATTATCTAGAGTTTTGAGCCTAGTTTCAAAGGCTATTTTCATCTCATTCCAATCACTTATAAAATATTGGGTAAATTATTGGATCTCATACACTAAAAACACCACATACTCTATGGAAGTCACTCGAATGATCATTTGTGGATACCTTTCCATCACTGCTAAACTTAGGTAAAATCTTAGTCACCCCTTTTGGCAATGTCATAGGGTTCACTCCCAAGTTCAAAGGGCCTATGTTCTACCCCCAAGGTTGATTAATGACCATATTGGGAAACCTGAAGTTGAAAGTCTATATATTGATATAAGAAGGTATTAAAATCCTTCGTAGGATCAAGGCTTGCACAAGAGGTGAGATAGGGGAAGCTTTTGGAGGAGAAGTTTTTGGAATTCTTTAGAATAACTTGGGGGGGTGGGTGTGTGGGGGAATCAGTTATCCAAGGTCCAAATGTACAAATAAATTTTTTCAATGCTTGGTAGACCCATATCCATAAAACTTCAATATGCATGCATCCATTAGATCATACACTACTCAAAATTTGTAGGTTACTGTCCTAGGTCAAAGCAACTTTGCAAAAATGTAAACATGAAATACCATAAGAGCATTCACACAATTTGACACAAGGAATTTACGTTGAAACCCAATTTTGGAAAAACCACTAGTAACATGCTACCTATTATCACTTTTATGAAGTGATGCCCTTTGAAAGGCCAACCCTACTAAAGGTTACAATACACATTGTTAAATGTGACCTAGTTAAAGGATTTCAATCACCTTGTTAGGAGTGAGCCTTGTTAGAGGACTTTAGACCATTCCATTAGAATGTCACTCGATTAAAGGATTTAAAAATGATTGTTAGGTCAACCTTAATACAAAGGATTTATCCTAGACTGATATAATGATTAAAAAGTAATAGTAAGGCTTAATCTGATAAAAAATTATAACTCACTCGCAAATTATAAATCTTTATTTCATTCCTCCATTCTGCTTGGCATTCGTGCTCTTTAGCTCTGATAGCTTGTTCTCTCTTCAAGCATTCATACTCTTAATCCTTCTTTCTTTTCATTTGTATAAAAGAAAACCTAACCTATTGAGAGCATGCATAAAAAGGAAAAAATTAGTTGTACATGTATATCAAAGATTTAAAGTAAATCAAAATATAACTAATTCTATGCTTGATTTTTAAAACTTAATGCATCTGAAAAGAAAGATTCCTCATGCAGTCTTGAAGTAGCTCAACAAGGGCACCCACAAGAGGCCTTGTTCGTGTGCTCAATAGTGAGGGATGTGGATGTGCTCTCCCAAACACAACTACAAGATGATTTGAAATAAAATGCAAGATGTATGAAGCTAACTAGATGTGAAAAAAATACTTCAAACAATGGTTATGAATGCAATCAAGTTCAAAGCATTCAAGGATAGTGAATATGGATGCAAGAAAATAAACTAAATTAACCATGCAACTAAAATGAAGCTAGCAATGTCCAAAGGTTAGCAACAATGCATATAATTACTAAGAGCTCTAGAAATATACTAGCATGATAACAATGCAAATGAGGGAGATGAAGAATGCTTCAGACAAGGGCTCTATTTATAGGCTTGAGAGGGGCCTTGAGGAGGTGGCATCTATGTGGAATCCACATTGGTGCCACAAGGGAGACACATGGGTTAAAGGTACAAGCCATGAAAAGGTCAGCATAAGCCTTTTTCATGATTAAGATGGCTTAAGGTGTGCTCACACATGTGTGAGCAACCTTGGAGCAAGGAAAGGGGGACAAGCGTGTAAGAGTCTAAGAGGCTTTCTTGGATTTTGAGTTTCTCACACATGTGCAAGCAACCACTTGGAGACTAAAAGGTGTTTAGGAGGGTATTTAGGATAATTAAGTGAGATTACCTAGTGGGTAGACTTAGAAAGATGAGAGTGATGGGTGGTAGACTAAGTTTTAGGTGGGATTAAGATTGAATTAAGTAAAATTTAATTTAATCATAGGATTATAGAATTTAATAAAGTGGAGGAAATTAAATAAATTGAAATTTATTTAAAAGGGGATTTATGGAATTTATCTAAATATATTAGGGTAGTGAACCTATTTAGTTAAATAAATTTAGTTAAATAAGTAGAAGAATATAACATATATAATAAATAATTAATTAATTAATTATAGTGTCAAGGGCGATATTAAATCTATTAATATAGTGTTTAGGACAATTTTAAGTGTCAATAGCATGCCAATTACAGTCACCTCTGTTTGGTCACTTAATGAAGCAATACCTTAGACTCCTTGTCTTTCTCAGGTTCTCACACATGACAACCATTGCTTATGGCTAGCTATCTCTATAAATAGAGAATTTAGATCTTTTTCCACTTAACCACAATCGTCCATTTTAGGGTTAGGTAGTATTAGGTAGGATACAATGAATCTACACACTTTTCCATTTGGTTCCTCTAGAAACTTCTTCTACAACCTTCCTTGTGTTTGCCACAAAATGGTTAACCTTGAATTCTATACCACCAGCTCAACATAGTTATCTTCCACACACTTCAAATAATTCAAGAAATTGAAATAGTTAGCTCAGATTCATCAAATCTTTGGTTTAACATTGTTTTTTATCACATGACATCTATACTATTCTATCACTTGGCCAACACTAGTTCACTCAGAAAATACCAAAGTTTACTATTGCTTGGCACCAACTAAACTTTACTCAACATATATTAACAATAACTCAGCTTTCACTATTGTTTATCTTTGCTCAACACCTCTTTTTTTCACTTGGCTTCTTCACTACTCTCCAAGGCTTGGCATACACTTTTCTTGATCTTCTTCTAGTCTTAAATTGAATAATCTTTCATTTAAGAATTTAAGTAGATAAACAATACACTATAGTCTTAATGTCTTCCTTGGTCTTACTGCTTCTTGTACATTCCAAATAACTCAACCTTTGTCTAGGTGCTATTGGTATCTCCTCATGTCAAATCCTCTTCATCAATCAACTAAATGTTAGCTTTCAGACAAAAAAGAAATTTTCTCACCAACAGGTAGTAGGTTTGACATCATTAACAAAATAATGATTGTTCCATTATAGGTTCTTCACTTCAAAATAATCCTATATCAATAATCTCCCTCTTTGGAATTGATGGAAAACCAATACCAAAAACAATACAAAAAATGAAATAATACCTTTGAAATTTCTCCCTCTTTTGTTATATGTCCTTCCTCTATGTAGAGTGATTTAAGCTGCGTCCATCTCCTTCAATTCTCTATCTCCCTCTTTCTGATATTAAGGTATCTATCTCTCTTTGTACTTATATCTCCCTGTATTATTTCTCTCTCAGTAGTTATATCTCCCTCTTTGACAATAATGATAAAGACTTGCCATCTCTGTATGCAGATATAATTAATTCAAGGTCTCCCTTTGTCACCTTGCATTGTGATTATAAATCTTCTAATTCAACTCCTTCATTACTTTAGGCAACTCCCAAAGTAATATTAACTACATCAAGTTGTAAGAAACAAAATTTAGCTTAGTTGATGTAGGGCACTGCTCATGCTTCTTAAGTAGCTTTGGATAGGGGTATCATCCCTAGTTTACTTTTAAGATACTCATGTGCATCCTTAGGTAAAGCCTTTGTGTATATATCAGCTATCTATTCATTTGTATTCATATATTCCATCCTTATTTCTTTTCCTTGAACTAACTCTCTCTCAAGTAATGATACTTGATTGCAATGTGCTTAGTATTTGTGTGCATCATAGGGTTCATTGATATGTTTATAGCACTTGTATTATAACAATAAAGTACCACAAGCTCTTTGATTTCCTCCTTCATACCTTTGAGTAGTTGTTTGATCTATACCACATTTTTGCAATTTACTACAATAGCCACATATCTAGGTTCAATAGTAGATTGTGATATGCAATTTTGTTTCTTGCCAGTCTAGGTGACCAACCTCTTTCCTAAGAAAAATCCTTCACTACTTGTGCTCTTTTTGTCATCAATGTTTCTAGCCCAATCAACATCTATATAGGCTCTTAACTCAAAATTTTCATTTTTATTGTAGTATAGACCCGAGTCTTATGTTCCTTTTAGATATCTCATAATTCTCTTAGCAACCATCAAATGATTCTCCTTAGGATTTGCAGAAAATATTGCAAGAATCCTAATAGATAATGCAATGTTAGGTCTGTTATGTACTACATATTGAAAATTTCAAATCATAGACCTGTACAATGTTTGATTCACATCAACAAAACTATCATTCTTTGACAATTTGTGTCCTATCACCATAGGTGTGCTAACTAGTTTTGAATCTTCCAATCCAAAAGTTTTCAATATTTGTTTCACATACATAGAATGAGTAATGTATGTACCATATTTCATGTAACATACTTGCAAACCAAAAAAGAACCTGATCACTCTAAACATAGACATCTCAAATACTTTCTTCATTTTATTTGCAAATCCCTTACATAATGCATCTTGACCTCCAAATATGATATCATCAACACAAATTTCAGCTAGTAAAATACCTTTACCTCCTTCTTTATTCAAGTACAAATTGTTTTTATCATCAGTCTTCTCAAACTAATCTTCACAAGGTAATTGTGAATCCTTTCATACCATGCTCTTGAGGCTTTCTTTAAACCATATAAAGCTTTGTGTAGTCTTCATACCATGTTCTTTGTGTTAGCATCAACAAATCCTTTAGGTTATTCTATATAAAATTCTTCTTCTAATATTTCATTTGGAAATGTTAACTTCACATCCATTTGATAAACTTTGAAACCTTTGTACGTAGAGTAAGCAATAAGATTTCTTACTCCTTCCAATCTTGCAATAGGGAAAAAATATTCTCCATTGTCTATTCCTTCTTCTTGTGCATACCCCTTGCAAACTAATCTTGCCTTATTTCTTGTGAATTCACCATTTTCATCTAACTTGTTTCTATACACCCACTTGGTTCCAATCACATTTGTGTCCTCTAGTCTAGGAACTAGAGTCCATGTTTTGTTCTTCTCAATCTGATCAACCTCTTCTTTCATGGATTTACTCCAGTCTTCATTCTCTAACGCATCTTTCACTATCTTAGGATCATGCATGTTCAACAAAAGTGAATCACTTCTCAGCCTATTCCTTGTCATTGGTCTAGCATCTTTATCTCCAGTAATTTGTGTAGCATGGTGAAGTCTTTTGACATAATTTGACAATCTTGGTTTTTATCTTCTTTCTACAATAGGTTTGTCAAGTTTTGATTCATTATGTGCCTCTCTATCAAGTAAACATCTCTTTCATGTACACTTGTCTTATAATCAGAATGTACCTTAGCTTCTTTCTACAACTAAACTATTGACTGTAACTCAATTCCTGAATGCAACTCAACATTCATTGTATGTGATTTGATAGTCATTGAAACTTGTTAATTTCCAACTTTTTTTACAACATCTTTATCAGCAGGCATACCTTCATAAAATTATACAAATAATTTGTACTCTTTAGGGTCCTTCATAGGTTCACCTTCATGTACCTCTATATATCTATCAAAATTCACATTTTCACTTTCCACAATTTTATTTGTGTTAGTATTTAAACACTTATAAGATTAACTTCTTGTGGAATAGCCAAGGAATATACCTTCTTCACTTTTAGCATCTAATTTACTATTCTTGAAATCATAAAGAATGTAGTACTTGCTTCCAAATACCTTAAAATATTTTACATTGGGTGAGTATCCATACCATAATTCAAAAGGTGTTGAATGAGTACCTTTCTTGACTTGTACACGGTTCAAGGTATAGATAGTTGTACTTACAAATTCTCTCCAGTATTTCAAAGCAACATTCTTCTCCATCATGAGTGTTCTAGTACAGTCCATTACAGATTTGTTCCTCCTTTCAACAATTCCATTTTGTGAAGGGGTTCTAGGTTCTAGGTTCTAGGCTAGATTTCTGTTTCAAAAACATAATTCTCATCATCCTAGAATAATCATCAACAAATAGGATAATGTACTTGTCACCTTTATAGCTTTGCACATCAACTGGTCCACACAAATTAGTATGAAGAATTTCCATAATTTCTTTACAAGTGTGAGTCTTACTTTTAAAACTACATTTTTTCATATTTCCTAACTGACATTGTTTACAAATCATATTGTCAGGTTTCTTCAATTTAGGAAAACCTATGACTCTTTTCATGTTACCGATACTCACTAAGTTATCAAAGTTGACATGACATAACCTCTTGTGCCATAGCCAAACATCATCAAATTCTACAACAAGACAAGTAGAATCATTCATATGAACATAAATTAGATTACCTCTACTTTGATCACCTTTTCCAATTATTATCCAATCAGTGTCATAGATCTTTGGTATCTTGTACTCAAACTCAACTTTGCAACTTGAAGTATTCGGTTGTGACACAGTCAATAAGTTATAGTTAAGTCATTTTACATAATAAGCATTGTCATACATGATATTTTATGTGAGTTTTATTGATCCTTTTCCTTTTATCATACAAGGTGCATCATTACCAAACCTTACACTATTTTCATCATAATAATCAAGGGTAACAAAATTACTTTTATCTCTAGTCATGCGATGTGAACACCGACTATCAATGATTCATCTATCACTCTTGTTCACATAAGATACTAGTGTAGTTGCATCATCCCTATCATAAGAATCCTTCATTGCAACATAAATCACTTCATCATCATAGTCATCAAATCCATATTTGGTTTCATCCTCAACAATATAGTAAGACTTTTTTCATTTATCTTTGTAATCTTTGTTGTCCTCGTATCTTTTTCTTCTATATTTTTCTCCACTTTTATTGTTCTTCTTCTCTAGGCATCTAGCAGCAATATGACCAACCTCATTGCAATTAAAGCACATGATAGGTAGCTTACCTTTAAATTTTTCTTTGCCTCTATGAAATCTCCTTGCCAACAATGCTTCAAGTTGTTCTATATCCTCCTCATCTATATCACTGTCACTAGAGACACATTTTACCTTTTTCTTCTTCTCTTTAGGTTCCTTTAATGATAATTTAGCTTTGAAAGCAAATTCAACATTCTGATATTTGAAATCATCAAAATTTGAGAGTTTAAAGGTAGTGAGCCTTCCTACCAAACCTTCAAGAGACAAATTAGTACTAGGTATACATCTTAGTTCTTTTATAGTAGAAACTCTAATAGCATAGATAGGAAAAAGTGTCCTCAATACTTTTCTCAATACAACATCATCATGAATGTTAGCATTAGCTTCTTTAATAGCAATAACACCATCTTTTATTCTAGAGCAATATTGAACAATGTTCTCACCTTCTTGCATTCTCATGTCATCAAAATTACCTCTTAGAATTTCAGATTTGGCTCTCAAAACTTTTTTATCTCCTCCATAAATGGTGTCTAGATCAGCCCACATCTTCTTTGTACTATTAGAATCCTTGATGTCATCAAAATTAGAGTAACTTAGGGTAGAGAAAGTCTCCCAACATTTCCTAATTCTATTCTTTCTTCTTTTTCAAATTATTAGCAGTTGGGGCTCCAATAAGGTCAACATGCTCAATGGTGATGGTAGATTGTGCATGGTCTCCAAGACCTCCTAGGTGTAGCTTCATTAGACTTTTCCATGTAGTTTCCTTCTTAAGCTTGGGTACCTCTCTTTTAAACATCTCTAATCTTTTGCTTTTATTGATTTCAAATTGTTCCTCTCAAGCACCAAGGCTCTGATACTAATTGTTGGAATTCTTTAGAATAATTGAGAGGAGAGGTGAATCAATTATCCAAGGTCCAGATGTACAAATAAAAATTTTCAATGCTCAGTACACCCATATCCATAAAACTTCAATATGAATGTATTGATTAGATCATACAATACTTTGTAGGTTACTATCTTAGGTCAAAACAACTTTGCAAAAATATAAACATGAAATACCATAAGAACATTCACATAATTTGACACAAGGAGTTTACGTGGAAACCCAATTTGGAAAAGACCAACAGTAACATGCTACCAATTCTTACTTTTTTGAAGTGATGCCCTGTGAAAGGACAACCCTATTAAAGGTTATAATACACATTATTAAATGTGACCTAGTTAAAGGATATCAATCATCCTATTAGGAGTTAGCTTTGCTAGAGGACTTTAGACTATTCCATTTGAATGTCACCTAGTTAAAGGATTTACAAATGACCATTAGGTCAACCTTATTCCAAAGGATTTATCCTAGAATGATACAATGATTAGAAAGTAATAGTAAGGCTTGATCTGATAACAAATTACAACTCACTTGTTGATTAAAAATCTCTATTTCAATCCTCAATTTTTCTTTTCGGTCATACTCTTCATCTTTGATAGCTTGTTCACCCTTCAAGCATTCATACTCTTACGCCTTCTTGCTTTGCATGCCAATTGCAGTCACCTTTGTTCAGTCACTAAATGAAGCAATACCCTAGACTCCTTGTCTTCCTAAGGTTCTTGCACATGAAAACCTTGCTTTTGATGAACTATCTCTATAAATAGAGAATTTAGATCTTTTTTCCACTTAACCATAATCGTCCATTTTATGGTTAGGTAGGATTGGGTAGGATACAATGAATCTACCCACTTTTCCTTTTGGTCCTCTAGAAACTTCTGCTACAATATTCCTTGTATTCACCACAAAATGGTTTACCTTGAATTTTGTGACACCAACTCATAATATTTATCTTCCACATGGTTCACATAATTCAAGAAATCAAATTAGTTGGCTCAGATTTTCCAAATATTTGATTAAACATTGTTTTTTGTCACTTGACATCTATACGAGTCTATCACTTAGCCAACACTAGTTCACTTGGAAAATACTAAAGTTTACTAATGCTCAACACCAACTAAAATTTACTCGGCATATACTAACAATCACTCAGATTGCATTGTTGTTTATCTTTTCTCAACACCTCTTGTTTTTCACTTAGCTTTTATTGATTTCTTCTTGGCTTGAACTGACTGCTCGACAAGGCTTGGCATACACCTTTCTTACTTGATCTTCTTCTAGTCTTAACTTGAGTAATCTTTCATTTCAGACTTCAAGTAGATAAATAATACACTTTAGTATCAATGCCTTACTTGGTCTTAGTGCTTCTTTTACATACCAAATAACTCAACCTTTATCTAGGTGCTATTTTTATCTCCTCTTGTCAAATCCTCTTCATCAATCAGCTAAATGATAGCTTTTTAGACCAAAAAGTAATTGTCTCACCATTAGGTAGCATGTTTGACATCATTAACAAAATAATGATTGTTCCATTACAGGTTCATCACTTGAAAATAATCGTATATCAATAGAAGTAGGTTTGCTACAAGATCTAGTCCTTCTTTTCTTTGGTGTGTCAAAATTAGGAAGGAAATTCAAGTTTATAAGAAATTCAAAATTTTCATCAACCAATCCTTTGTCTCTCTCCTCTTGTGTATCTTTTCTCAACAAGATTTGAATGTGAAAAGTAGGATCAAGGTCTTGTTGGAGCTTGGATTAGCCTATCCACAATCATTGCTTCTTGAACTATGGGTACACCTATTAAGTTCTCAACTTGTTCTTCTTCTCTTTCTAGGATCCTAAGGACTTGTTGAAACTATTCGTTACTTCATCAGTACTTCTAGGTGATAGAAGTTAGGCTTAAAATTATATCTTCTTGTGTATTCACAAAGCCTAAATATAGTAGTAAGATAGGAAAAACATAATTATGTGGAAGAACCATTATGATTCATTATCAACTTTCTAGGGTCTAGTATTTTTCCTAAGTCTTTTGCTAGTAGAGTCACCAAAAGTCTGTTGGTGAACAAATTTGCCTCCTTTTTATGATATGGAATAACTAACTCTATACCCCTATTTGGGAATAAATAAAATTTCACAAAAGTTGGTAAATGTATGCTAATCATTTCCCTTTGAATTTTGAGAGGTACAACTCCCTCTTAATAGATTTTGAATAAATTTTTATTTTTAAAAGTGTATAAATGTGTACTTTTTCCAGAAAGTACTTAAGGAACTCTCACATACTCTTAGGTATGGAGGGAAGTTCTTAGAAGCTACAAAAGAGTTCTAGTAAATTAAGAAACACAAAGTTTTCTCAAATCATCCAAGCTTGAAAAGCAGAGAGAATTCAAGTCATTAGAAAGAAAATTGAAAAGGATGATAACCTAAGATAATAAACAACCAATATCATAGAGCAATCAACATAACAATCCACAAAGTAATCATTACATCAAAATTCAAACAAATAGTTTTAAATTGTGCCATATATATATATGTGTGTGTGTGTGTGTCTTCAAGCCCAAAGTCTCAAAATAAACATTGAAATTATCAAAATTTGCTTCTAGAATCTAAAAGAAAAGTATCTTAGTTGAAACTTATATTTAAGCTATTTTTCCCTATCCAAAATCTAACCCTTAACTAGTTTCATGCTCCAACATATATAGTATCAATTATGAAAGGCCTCCATCAAAACCCATCTCTCTCAGTTACAAAACAATTATGATGATAGCTAACAAAAAATAGGCTTTAAGACAAAAGCCTTCAAAAAGACAACTGATTCAAAATTGACATGCCATGTAACTAGTCAGCTTCATCAAGCTTATCCTCTTATGACATGGCCTGCTTAACTAGCTTCTAGCTCATGAAAACAATTATGAACTCCTGAGCTACGTGAGAATGTGGGTTTCTCATACTTAGCAATTTTTCTCTATAGGCATCCTTTTTCCATTTGAGTTCTTTGATCCACCTACTCTGTCTGGGTAAGTGCTTCTGATTCAAGTACAACATGGACTCCACATTAGCCACTATAGTGAAACCTCTTGGGGTGTAGGATTATCATTGTCTTTTATCTTAGCCATGGCTTCTTGGAAAATTTTCACCAAACCCTCTGAATTTGTGTTGCCCTCTTCAAATTGCAATATGTTGGTGGGGTTAATTGCTTGCATGTCTTTTTTATTTTCTTTAAGCATTTCTCTTATTTCCTTCTCAATTTCTAGTACCTCATCTATAATGGCTTTAAACAATGAATTCTTCTAATTCATATTTCTTTTCATTATATAGAGCATGCCAGGGTCTATGGTTTTCATAAGATTTTTAGCAAGGAACTTAATCACTTTGTATTTTACAGCTTCTTACACTTGACACACTATAGCCTATCATTTAGCTTCATCAGCTTCATGCACTTGTACGAGGGTCTAAATCTTTCTGAGCAACACCTCCCCTTTTGCATAGGTAGCAATGAAATCTTGGATGAACCTATTTCCTTCTTCTATGACACCTCCTATCCAAGTGTTCGTTGCTTCCACTAAGAGTTTTCCCTTTTGCATTTTTTTTAATAGTTGCTTGATGTCAGAGGAGTTAGGATTGAATGATTGGGGAGCTTGGTTCAAGGTAAGTGCCCCAACATTCATCAAATAATCTATGTACTCGACCATAGTGACAATTAACCATTTCAATTCCTTCTTTTCCTTGGTATTCTTTTCAAACCGGTTCAACATGTGATCGATTGAGAACTTAAATAGATGATTACTAGTATCCTATCTCAAAACTCCAAATTCTATTTTTCTAACATCAAAATCTTTAGCCTCCACCTAATGCACACCTTCTTTCTACTTATAAGTGGCTATCCCCATAGTCACTTTCCTCGAAGTGGGGTTTTTGGTCAAGCAGGCATTATGCTTTACCTTTTTGGTTTTAGAAGTTTGAGTTGCATACTTAGTAACTATGTCTTTGACTAACAAAGAGACAAGTCTCAAGCTACACTTTTTGTTTACTAAGCTAGATAGCCAAGGGGGAATAACACTTATGGCTATTGTCCCTTCATATTGTTTAGTAGGTGTCATGAAACCTTGTTGAACCACATTCATACTATTAGACACTTCTATATCCTTCCCTTGATTTTTAGGTACTACAAGGTTGTCTTCTTTATCTAGTTCCAAATGCATGAAGTCGAGATCCTGAGCTACTATCTAGACCTTTTCCATGGACATAGTTTTGGATCATGTTATAGGATTCGTGGTGCCTTGGTGGCTGGTTCAAGCAAGGCCGCCACATTTTTCTTCTTGGAAGAGGAAATGCTACCTAGATCATTTGACAAAAGGGGAATGTCAAAAGGTGAGGATTGTGATAAAGAAACACCCTTTGTAGCTCTTTCCACATGCATTGAATTGGTTGGTTTTTGCCTTTTCCCTTGCAACCAATTATCAGTGCATTCTATTATGAACCTTGACCTAAGATTTATATCATCTTCTTCATCTTGATTCCAATCAATTATAGGGAGGTCTTGTTCATTTGTTTCTTTATATCTTGGTTCAATAACATCTAAACCATCTTCAACAAGTCCTTTTGCATTGAGTTTCAACTGCAGCACCCTAATTTGGGGAATCTTTAGTCTCGAGTGATCCCACTTCCTGATCTCTTTTTTATTACTACAATCTTCCCATAGATCTTCAATGTGGGGAAGTGATTCTATTCGATCCACCAAGCCAGGCACTAGTTTTGCAAAGTTCTTATGATCAAAATTCCTCCTTTCATCATCGAACCCTAAGTTGAAATTTAACAAATCACTCCCTATCGATGAGACATTAACCATAGTATTACAAGCTAGGGAACCTTGCTTAATGGGAACACAAATTTCCATGTTTCTCCAAGGAGATTGTCATTGATCACAAAAAACATTTGTCTACAAATTTCAGCAAGAACAAAATAGTTTAGTGCATACCTTTGCAACCTGAGCAATTCCTTCTCAAACCCCACTACCCTTATGTAAGTGAACCTAGGTAATTGTATGTAGAAGCTTCCATAGTTTTGGACTAAATTTTAGACTTCTAGAGACATTCTTTACATCAAGGTTCTAGTGAGGTTGAGGTACGAATTTTCTAAATAGACATCATGTATTTTTCATAAATCCTCCAACACTCTATCTTTTCCTAGCAAAGGGCAATATTGGTACATTGTGATATCTTTGCTCCATGGTTCATAACTAATTGCACTGAGTTTACACACACATGTAAGATAATAGGTTAAATAGGAAGAAATATAGAATTATTTCCTAGTAGCTTGTGAATGTTTGAGTTGATCCCTTAATGAACTAGATATCAATTTGGCCTAATCAAGGAATTTCTTACTAGTCAAAAAAATATGTAGTAGAACATCCAATCTTCAAAAAAAAGGACATAGGCTGAACTTTTAACTCTATGTAATAAAACTACCGAGTCATGTATGTGAGACTTCATATGATCTTTAGTTAACACCTTTGGGAGCCTTGAACCTTCTCTGTATAAGGTTTTAGTCCACTTTTTGGCTATCTGATTACGATTCTTTTGAGGGTCCTCTCAAAATTGAACCAAGGATTGAGTGGGTCTAAAACTAGCAAAGGATGACTTAGGTAATTTTAAGACTGGCGTGATAGTCTCCCTGGAAACTGGGAGAAGGGTATCACCATTATTCTTTATTATGCTCTTGGACTTGAAATTATAATAGCAGAGACAATACTGGAGTAACTTTGGGCTTGGTAAGATGGGTGGAAAGGTAGTGGTTTGAAGGGTCCAACTTGTCAAGGTTTCAAGACATCCTTTAATATCTTCTTGTTCGAAAAAATTCTCTTTCAAATTTTCCACTTTGACCCCCATTAGATTTGTATCGAAAATTACAGGTCACCAACATTCTAGACTAGAAGTGTTCCCAAAGAAATGCATAATAGAGTTCATACTCACAACAAGGACAAACACTTCCCAAGTTCTTTCTTTCTAAAGAAAAATGACATACAAATAATAGAAAGAAAAACTTTAAACCCTCACCTGCAAGCTATTGAAAACTAGAAACACTTTCTTTTCTTCGTCCATTGCTTTACCCCCAATTTTATAAACTAGAATAAAAATAAGCTCAAACTGGGTTTTAAAATTATTTGCATACCCAGAAAGTACCACTAAATATTCAGACCTAAATGACAAGATAATCCTGGCACATAGTACATGTTTCAATAAATTATGATGTCCTTTCATTATATGATCACTTGAGAAAATTGTCTCAATCATCATTAATATCCCTCTAACAACTTAGATTTAGCTACCATTTAGATATTTGGTTTTTTCACTTGTGTTGCCAACTCATCATCTGCATTCCACAATATTGATTCTGAGAAGACCTTTTCATCACTATTAGGATGCCATTTTTCACATTTTAAAGGTAGCTATCCCATCAATCATTGACCTTACTTCTTAGCACCATTTTTTAACATTGGAACTCATTTGAACTTATTTAAAACTAGGTACAAAGTGGTTTGAAGTCATTCAGATACAACCCAAGACTCATTTGGTAGGCCCCACTTGCAAAACAAATGTTAGTCCAAAAAATTTCAATGGAACTAGTTTGAACTCTTTTGAACTTTGGTACAAAGTGGTTCGAACTAGTTCAAAAGACTTAATCATAGGTATTTTATAATTGATTCAGTCCTATACACCTAGAACAACACAGTGACCTTTGAAGTGATAAATTTAACTCATGAAGTGCACACTAGATGAGGTGAGAACAAAAAGAGACAGGATGATAAGGGTTCAAAAAGTCTAACTTTGAAGATAAATGAAAAGAGAAGATGTATATAAATGGAAACTCAATATTTAGACTAACAATTGGTTTGATTAATTTGCAATCATGTAGTTTTGTAATGTAATGATCAAGTTTGTGAATTTTCTGAGCTATAGAAGTTGCACCGAGTGGCAAGGTGAAAGGAGTATAGTATCAGTTGAGCTCTAAAATGCTAACTAAGTAATTCATATATTAACTGAGTGATATATAAAGTTCATTGAGTATGAGTTGGAAGAACAAGATAAGGATGAGCACAAAGCTTAATGAAAGTTTTATTTTCTAAGTGACTAAATACATTAAATTTGAGATCCACAAATGTGGTGAAGTGACAAAACTTGGAAGAGTTTGGAAGAAAAGAGTTTACTATTTAAGGAGATGTTGGAACAATTTTTTGGTTATTGATTTAAGTTGGAGATTTATCCAAAGCAAAGAGATGAAAAGAAGAAAGGAGAACCAATAAGAGCAGAAGGAAGGTCAAGCAGAGCTAGATAAAATTGAAAGCATGAAGGAATGAATCAGCCAAGCACAAATCAGAGGAGGAGGAAGACATAGATGAAGAAAGATTTGAACAAGAGAGGTAGTGTTAATATTATAGATCATTTGATTGTTACTTTCTTACCATTGTAGAAAAGAAATATCTTAACAAAGTGGACCTAACAAGTCTGTGAAATCTTATATGATAACACCAATGAGTGATGTTTGTGAGTCCTTTAGAGCCTAGGTCACTCTTTAGACAAGATCAAGAATGATAAGGTCTAGATGATCTTTATGTTAAAAACCTCTAACAGGGTCACACTAAAAATGTGCATGTAAACCTTTAACAAGGTTGGCTCCTAACAAAGCTCACTTAAAAAGAGTGAAATTATTTGGGTTGCCTGTCCCACATGGTTTTTCCCTTTATAAGGTCTCCATGTTAAATCATGGTGTTAAATGTGTGATTGATTTTGAGTTACAAGTTAAATTTCATGGTATATACTTAATACTGCAATTTGGCAACAACTAGGTAATAGTAAGGTAACGACTAAATTATATTTTTGGTACTTGGTAATAAGAAAAACAATGAGATAACAATTTGGAGTAAATTGATTACAAGATTGAATTGTGAAGTTGAATGAGATCTTCAAGTTATTGCTTTTGAAGTAGTTGTATTGGTACTAAAGTGTTTGAAAGGCCTATAGGAAAACTAGATGCAACTAATTCACCTCCACCCTCCAATTATCTGACAACTATTACAAATTTATGTATAGACAAAATGATTCAATAAATATAAGTTATATAACTATAGAATTGAAACACCGTATCAATAAGAAGTCATTAGATAATTACTTGATACATAATATGTAGAACCAATTACAACATATTGATAACCATTGCAATTTTACTTATAAACAAAATGATTCAATAAATATATAGCTATTAATTTCTATTCTAAATTGATTTTTAATTTTTAAAACAAGATCTATCAAATTATAAGATAGATCTATATATTAAAATTGAGAAAGGATAACATCAAATATTACAAAGTATATATATAACACCTCCTAGTCCCATACTCTAACAAGCTATCGATTGTTGATCTTAGTAGTTGTGAGGGGTATAAGAGATGCCATGAAGACGTCACCTACAAAATAGTGATAAATAAAATAATAAAAAATAATTATTGTATATAAGTTTAGTTGATTAAAATAAATAAATGTTAGAGCCACACTCAATTTTTCTATCTCTTTCTTCACTATTATAATCTCCTTAAGTAATGACAAAGTTGTGTTTAGTAGTGCTATCTTTTTCATTAGTTGGTTTTCTCTCTCTCTCTCAATGATGTAGTCATCTTGGAGAGTGCATCATCACTTTCATTTTCACTTCTTATTTCTATAGAATTCATGGATGAAGTTGAATTAAATCAATTTTTAATATTTAAAATATGATAACTTAAACATTGTTATATCCTAAGAATTGAATAGCCTTCTCTTGAGGTATAATTGTTACCTTTCCCTTCCATTTTGGTACCATACTTCAACTTATCTTAGGGTTATATTCAACTAATTTGTACTAGTTTTCGTCTTGTATCTGCATCCCAATAAAAAATAGAAGATTTAGACACCAATTTATCTTTCTATTCAATTCATTTCAAATTTTCCACACAATAGATTTATCATCATTGTTCAACAAGAGTTGGATCAAAATTTGTAACAAAAGAATAAACCAACTGGGTCTTGGAAAATAACATTACTTTTTTTCATACCCAAAAGATTTAACTCAATTTCAATCTCACAATCATGACATTAAGAGTTATTACTGTGCCCAAAGTATACTTACATGATTGAGGGTATATTTTCTTTCAAAAAAATCTCTAATACTATAGAGTATGTTCTTTTGATTATTTAGTTTCTTGCTAACCCTAGAACAATTTGTTTCTTCTTGTGTAGCAATTTCCATACTTATGTTTGTAAACAACAAAAAATGCCAAAGTGATAACCTTTTTCCATGTTATGCATAGTCGAGGACCAAACAAATAAGGGATCACGGGTGAGAAAGCATATAGATCATAAAAACAGAAACACATAACTCTATCAAATTGAGAACATGAAATGACATATTGTTTCATGGAATTTACAATAGTAAAAAAAAATAGTTCTTTTCATATGTTTTTAAGGTATTTTGGACAATGCTTATCCCAAGCGAGAGGAGATTACATGCACAATTTAAAGATCTCGTGATTTGTATGTATGGCTAAAGTTAGTTCCATCTCTTGTATTTATGTTAAAAAGATATTTCAAGGTTCAACTTAATATAATGAGTTTAATTGAAAGTTACAATTTTGTTTCTAAATTTGAATAACAAGAAAATAAGATAAAAATAAGAAAATAAATAAATTGTATATTTTTTAATTAATAAAAATAAAAGACAGAAGACAAATCATATACCAAAGGAGGAGAATGTAATATTATGCATAATATCTTAAAGTAATTAAGGATTGATAATTATAATGATAAATTAATTTATATATATAATATTAATAACTATTTCATATATATATATATAAAGTAATAGAATTGAAGGATGACATCAATAGGAAATTATTAGATATTCTATAAATTAATTACAACATTTTAATAATCACAACAATTTTATTTCTAAAACTGACCAAAAATAATAATTTTATTTCTAAACAAAATGATTCAATAAATATATTGCTATTAATTGCTATACTATTTTTTAATTTTTTAATTTTTAGGCAAAAGTGGCAAGCCACTGTAATATTTTATTAATCTGATTCAACGAGGTCAACTGGAAAAGAATCAATAAAGAAAACCCAATATTGTCCCTAATATATACATAGTGTTATATATTTTGAACAAATAAGTACAAAGGGTGTATCAACTACCACCCATCAGTATATCAAAAATTGAATAACAACCCATCCAAAATATCTATTAGTTTAAGATTTTCAACACAATCCTCGATATCAAGGACGATAAGTCCAACAAGAAGATCAAAAAATCAAAAATATATCCTCAAGGTCATTCTTCCATATCATCGTAGCCACGGAGAAACTTACTGTCAAAATCTAACAAACCCTCCCAAACAGCATGACTACCACCTTCTAAAGTACCTTGCCCACCATGCCAATCCCTACTATAGTCATTAAGAGGCCCCCAACCAGAGCAAGCCTGAGAAGTATTGTGTGACCAACCTGAACTAGCATTTGAATCAAACACTGATCTCCAAGCATATTGATCTTGAAGCTGTAAATTAGCATGGCCCCCACTTGGCCCCTAAAGATTTGACAGATTAGAAACCCTTTGAAGGTCAATTAGGGCATAACCCACCTTCCTAATTCTTTCTTCAAACTGAAAACCAAGAGAACAAGAAGCTGCTTGTAATGCATTCTTCATGTGGATGGAACTACGATTTTCAATAGATTTCTTGATAGCTTCAAATACAAAAAAATATTCATACTTATGCAAAAGCTGTGAATGAGAAAATAAGCCTCCCACTAATGCCATACTATTCCAAAGATCATATTGTTGCATGGCTAATGATAGTTTATTATCAACAAGGAAACTGCTATGTATTACCTTCCGAGCCAAAGCTTGAAGCATCATAGGAGACTGCATGAGATCCGTTGCATTTGAGAGGAATATGGAAACAAGATGTGAAGGATAAAAGAATAGAGGTGTTGTGGAAGTTAGTAACTCTTCACCTATGACATGGCAGATGGCTCTCTTTATTTTTGGAGAATGAACAATAAACATAATATCGAGCACCGCATCAGATAGGTCACTGGGCAATACACCTTCCTCTAGACTCGGCAAAATCGAGATATGAAAGTTCTTTGGCATTATACTACGATGTTGTTTATGGCACAAGTTGTAGGCAACAACAATATCCCAACCACGTTGCATATTGAAACATAATTGCAGACTAGAGTTATGAAAAATTGTAGGTAGGATATGAAATAAATATAATGCACAATCCTCTATCTGTGAAGTTGAGGCTATAATATGTCATATACCATGTGAGAACACACACATATTATGTCCTATGAAAGATTGGCTTTGGCACCTTCAAAACCACTCCATAATGTCATAAAGATTTCCAGATGAAGGAGGATCAGTTCACAATATGCAAAATGGGTGCCACAAGTACATAATATTACATGTAATGAACACTTCGTATACCCTCAGTCTTATCAACTTTTAATTTCTAAAAATTCCATATATGCAAAGTGTTCAAAATGGTATATGTGATCACGATCCAATAGTCTTATCTTCTTCAATTAATATTTTGAGGGCAACATGTTTCTCAATTATGGATAAAGGGTGAAGTGATGAGACCAACAACCCATCACAACCCAAATTTGAAAGAAAATCCACAACTTGGTTCCCTTCCCTATAAGTATGTGAAATACAAATAGCCATACACTCATCTAGGAACCTCCAGATTTGAGTAAGAATATATTTTAACTTCCAAGGAAAGATAGTCCTATGAATATAGGCATTTATAATGATAGAAGAATCCCCTTCAATATATAATAAATGAAAATTACCTTGTTTTGTTAAAATGAGACCAGCTAATAGAGCTTGTGCCTTTGCCATGTTATTTGTATTAATAGGCAAAGGAGATACTATAATTGCCACAACATCCCCATTTGAATTTCTGATGCATGTACCAAAACCAGAAGGGCCAGGATTACCTCTTGATGCACCATCAAAATTCAATTTCCGATATCCCTCATCTGGTGGCCTCCAACTTGTTTTCTTATGTGATAATGAAGAAGTAGAAGAATTACTAATTTTCCAACCATCTAGAATGAATAAATGTTTCCAGCTTTGAATAATTTGAGAGTCCCAAGAAGTAACAATAGGATTAAATTTAGTCTTTTTCAAACTTGAATTTGTCACCTCTAAGATAGATCTTTCAATTCCTTCCAAAAAAATTTCTAAGGTATGACTCTCTTTTTTGAAAATGTGTTTTTTACATTCCCACCAAATAGCCCAAACAACCAATGTCAGGATACATTTCCAAAGGTTTGCAAATAATGATTTAGGATAGCGGACATGCCAAGCTTGAAAAAGATCCCACAAATTATTTTGGAGAGTGTTGTAGTGTAGCTTATTTAAAAAAAAACTCCAACATTGATAAGAAAATGAGCATGAGACAAATAGATGATCCACTGATTCTTCACACTCATCACAAAAAACATAGTTAAAAGAGGAGGCAATGTGCAATCTATTCAATCTGTCACTAGTCAAAATCATGTGTTTTAATGCAAGCCAAGAGAAACAACCTGCCTTTGGAAGCACAATATGATTCCAACAAAATGAAAATGCCCTACAGGTAACTTTATGTGAAACATTTCACTGCAAAATTTTATAACCCTCTTTTACCAAGTAATTGCCATCCTTAGCTAGGGCCCATAAAATCCTATCTTGAGTTCCAAAAAAGAAGACTTGCCTGGAAGACAAAATATCTTTGAATTGTCTAATTTCCTAAGATGAAAGTGGTAAAATCGCCAGATCCTTCCAAAACACTTTCCCTAGATGTTGATAAACATATGCCACATACTAATAAAGTTGAGTACCCCAGTTTAGTTCTAACACTTCAATAATAATTTGAGAAATCAAATTATTGGAAAGCGGAATTTGACCATTCCAAGAATCTCTCCAAAAGTTAACTCTAGTACCATCATTAACTTCCCAAGAAACATAATTAACCACAATATTACGAGAAGCTATCGTGAAGTCCCATATAATTGAACCTTTAGGAGGATCCAAAATAGAGATCTAGAAGGATCATCATTATCCAGATACTTTTGTTGCATAATTTTGCCCCAAGTGGATTGAGGCTTAATGTACATTTGCCAAACCAATTTCCCACCAAATAATTCATTTTTTTTAGTAAGGTCATGTACACCTGCCCCTCCTACTGTTGGAATCTATGACATGTCCTATAATGAAATAAGTGGGATCTTGCAAGAATCATCCATATTACCTGTCCGTAGGAAGCCCTTAATCATTTTCTAAATTTGAGCTAGAGTTTTGGGGGGAGCTTTAAGAATAGAGAAAAAGAAATTTGGAATTTTAGCTAATACTGATTTAATCAGCAAGACTCTCCCAGCCAAGGACAACCATTTAACTTTCCAAGCTGCGATTCTGCTCTGAATACACTGAATGATAGAAGACCAATACGAAGATTTTTTTGAACCCATAAAGAAAGGGATGCCCAAATATATAGAGGGTAAGAAATCTTCTAAAAAACCCAAAATTTGTTTGATTTTATCAGAAATCACTTTTTTTGTATTAAAAAAATAGATTTTTATAATTTCTGAGCATTAATGGCTTGACCTGACACTGTTGAATATAGACTAAGAGCGTGAAGAATATGCCTAGCTTCCTGAACATTTGACAATCAAAATAAAAGAGTATCATTCACAAATAGAGAATGTGTTATAGCAATATTTGTACCCAAAATAAGAGCACCATGCCATTTGTTGAGCTTATGTTGATATGAAATGGTCCTACTAAAGGCTTCAGCCATAATGATGAAGAGAACTAGGGATAGGGGGTCTCCCTATCTGATTCCTTGAGTAGAAGAGAAGAAACCCATAGGTTTACCATTTATTAACACTGAAAACCAAGGACCCAAAATACATGCCTTCATCCATTTGCACCAATTTCTTGAAAAAACTCATTTTGGGAAGCATTTGCAACAAAAATTTCCAACAAACCCTATCATAAGCTTTCATCATATCAAGTTTTATTACAAAATTTGAGGACTGATTTGAATTTATAGAATGGAGAACCTCATGCGCCACTATAGCCCCTTCCATAGTTTCCCTTCGCAGAACAAATGGACCTTGTTCAGGTGAAATAATGTGAGGGATAAGATGTTGCATTCGAAGATATATAGCTTTAGTTATGATCTTCTAGGATAGATTACATAACGAAATTGGCCTAAAATCTGCAAATGTTTGACGATCATTGATCTTTGGAATAATTGAAATATTTGTGGTATTAAAATATTTAATCATGGTTTTGCACCTTCTTGATTCTTCAACAACTGCCAATAAATCCCATCCAATGATATCCCAGCAACTTTGATAAAACATAGCAATGAATCCATTTGGGCTTGGGGCTTTATCTAGAGGAAAAGAAAAAAATACCTTGCAAATTTCTTGAATAGTGAAAGGTGCCATCAACATGTCATTATCTTGAGATGAAATCATATTTGGAATTGAATCAAGAAGTTCATTCAGTTGTGAAATAGAAGGACAAGGCATGATGTCAGATGCAAGGAGATTCTTAAAAAACTTCACCCCTTCATTCCGAATAAGATTTTCATTAGTAAGGAGATCACCTGAAATAGCATCTTTGATCTAAAATATTGAATTGTTAACTCTCTTTTGTTTAGTTGATACATGAAAAAAATTTGTATTTTTGTCTCCGTCTTGAAGCCATAGCTCTCTAGACTTTTGTATCCAATAAGTTTCCTCTCTTGCACATAACTCATCCCAGTCTTGCTGAAGATTCTTCTAAGAAACATAGGTATCTTCATTCATACCATTTTGAATGATATGATTATATACATCTTCTAGCTATTGTTTGACTGCTGATTTTTGAGAAAACACATTTTTAAATACATGCTGATTCCAAATTCTAATTTGAGACTTGACATATTTCAACTTCATAGAAAAGTGATGCATTTTAAATCCATCTACATGAGGAGCCTCATTCCACCAATGCTGAATATTATTCAAAAAATTTGGATGATGAAGCCACATACTTTCAAATTTGAAAGATGAATGAAATTGATTATCACTACTTTTGTCTTTGTAATTGAGAGTTAAAGATATAGGGAAATGGTCAAATCCCAGTGATGAGAGAATATCTGAAGAAATATCCAAACAACTCAATTTCTAGTCAAGTGATAAAAGAAATCTATCAAGATGAGAAGCAATATGTGCAAATCTAGCCCTTTTGTTTGTCCATGTAAAAGATCCATTCCTTGGGTGAATATCCATGAGATTGTCATTATCCACAAAACAATTAAAATCTTGTAGAGTTTTTGGAGGGGGAATGATACCCCTTGTTTTCTTTTCCTGAGATAATAAAGCATTAAAATCACCTCCTATAACTACTTGTTGTAGTTCTTGAATCTGAATAGAATGAGTGATAGTTTCCCACAAACATGCTTTATCATGAGATGAAGAAGGTCCATAGACATTAATCAAAATAAATGATATGTCAAATGCAAATATATGTAGCATCTGCTAATTATTATCTTGTTGGATGAGCTGTGCATTAACTGTAAGAGGATTCCAAAGTGTTGCAAGATCCCCAGAAGCTCCTATTCCATGAGCATGATAGGATTTCCATTTTTGCCATTTTGCTACTATTTTGTCAAAATTATCTTGAGATAACTTGGTTTCCTGAAGCAAAATAATATCTACTTGCATAGAATCAACCATTTGTTTAATTCTATGCCTTTTGTCAGAGGCATTGATACCCTTGACATTCCATGAGTTGTTTTTCATTGTGGACAAGGAGAACACCGTGTTCTCCTTGTTGATCTTTTAGAAACAATAAAACTACTATCCAATGTTATTTGGATACTAGCTACAATTTCAGTCTTAGTCTTAGAACCCTTTGGCTTGCCTCTACAATTAGGAGCTTTTGTATTGGAAACAACTTTGGACAGAGTTTGTAAAATTGATAAGGGCTGAATCTTGAAATTGTCTTGAGCTTCAATAATAGCAACACCATCCTACAAGGTTTCTACTTGCTCATGCTGATAATAGGGATCTTGAGAAATCAAATAATTAGATTTTTGTACTTGCTGATAGATAATAGTTTCCAGCCCCATAGAGTCTTCTAGAGATACTAAATCACCTGTATCACCATTAAACTGAGATACTTGGACAAAGTTTCTTTTGCTATCAGAGATCTGACCTAGAACCAATTTATTCCAAAATGAAAATTCTCTGAGCAATTTATCAATCACAGGCGAGATATATTCCTCATTATGAATACCTTCTTCTCTTGCAATACCAAAGATGATTGAATTGGCAATTTTAGTTATAATTTGATCACAAATAAGGCTCAATATTATAGGAGAAGGTTGAATAGATAAGTGCCAAATAGGCCATGTTGATAAGAAGAAACTCCTATTTTTGAGGGTAACTGATTGCAATGAATTTGGAACCAATAATTGGTGAAGTTCAAGAAAAATGGATAACCTTGGGATCACATCAATAGGAGAATCCACAAAAAAATCCAGAGCATCCAACATAAATACTTTAGTAATATTAAAAACCCACTGGAAGAAAACCATGATCCAAAACATTTGTTGAAAGTTAATCATATTCATATGGAAAAATGCAGATGGGTTTTGCATATCTAGACCATTGTACAAATAATTTTGTTCACTTGGCTTTAATTGAAGGTCCTTAGGCAAAAATTCTGAAATACATTGAACATCCTAACTATAAACTTTTTGAGAATAATTGTTTGGGTCAGAGCAATGATCTGAACATACTACTAAAACATCTGCATGCCCTATTTGGCACATATTGTTGAAATGACCAAGATTATCTTCAAATTTATTGACTACACTTGCTTCCTGAATCTTAATTGACTATGACCAATTTCCCCATTTAGATATGAGAGATATAGAAGAGGGAAAAGATTTGTGTATATCAATCAATAGACAAACTCTAGCTTCAAAATGTGGGCATCCAAAAGGAATAAGATCATGTTTTAAGAAAATACCCAACTTATTAGCTATAATTTCAATAATCTCTGGGTCACGATATTCCAGTGGCAAGTGGGGAAAAGAGATTCAATGAGGGAAAAATTGAATAGATATATCACAAGGATTAAAATTTGGAACTTAAAACATAGTATATAATCCAACTCCATGACAAAACCAACCTTTCTACTTATGAGCATCATCTCGCTCTACTTTGGTGGCAAATATGGCAATAAAACACTTGGATTCCATATCAATGTAGAAAATATCCTTGAGACCAGACCAAGAATCAAATGCCCATTTCTTAATATCCAAAAATAATGAGGAAGACGAAAACTTACCAATGAGAGCTGATTGTTGAAGCATATCAATCGAGTATTGTAACATGTGACAAGGGAAACTGACATGCAATTGATTTAGATCATGTTTAGGATTTTGTGGAACTTGATCGATATTACTCTGACTTTGATCAACATTAATCTGAACTTTCTTCTGCCAAACCTTTTTTGGAATGAAGGGGGCTCGTGTATAGACATTCTGAAACACCTTAGACTCTATACCCATCTTATCTTGATTCAAACTAACTTGCAAATGATTTAGACAACCAAAAGGAGCCCCTTCACAGATATCAAATATGGGCTGCTTATTAATAAACTTGTGATTAAGTTTTCTGTGTGCCATGGATGGATAATTTCTTTTGGATTGAAACCTCTTAACTGGCTCCATTAAATTAGAAGCTAATCTCTAAGAAGGTAATGTTACCTGCACTGATGTATTTTGAACCAAATTTTCCCGCCCAAGGTTTTTCTGAATCTCAAAGTTATGATTTTGCAAAGAAGACTCACCTTTCTCAAAATTGGATGGTTCTATCCAAAGCTTGGAAGTTACATTATGTAGAGCTTGAAATTTTGACCCCAACCATCGATCATGAAAATGCAGGTTAAGGAAGAAAGGTTTGGATGGTTGAACAATCGCCTTCCCCCTAAAAATTGATTTATCTCTGACAATCTGCATTCCTCCAAAATTTATATTTCTAAAAGAGCATTTCTAGAACGGAAGAGGAACTTGGGTGGATTTGATTGGCTAAGCCATTGGCTGAACCAAAAGAGTTGAAGGAAAGATTTGGGTAAAATCATGGTCCCAAGTCAGCTGTACTATTGGTGTGCTAGAAAAGATAGAAGAAATGTCAGGGAAATATGATTCATTAGCAGGTAGTGTGCCCTTATTCTGTCATTGAGGATAAACCTTATCCAAGGTTGAAACCTGACAGCCCTTGTCATTACCCAAAAAATACTATCACTTAGTTGGATGACAAAACTATTGATGGAAGCCTGTAGTCAAAGCTGAACCTGATTTCCCACCTCCTGGTTTCACACCACCATCCCCACTATCCCTGTGCCTTCCTCTCTGCTCTGGCATTGCTCCAGACCAATCCAATTTTAATGTTGCTTTTTCATTCTTCTTTTTTATTGCTATACTTTTATTCTATATTTTTAAAACAAGCTCCAATTTTATAGGCTAAAGCCTTGCATTGAAATTCAAAAAAAAAAAAAAATATTACAAAAATATATAGATAATACCTCCTAGCTCCAGACTTTGATAGGCTATGAATTTCTGATCTTAGTAGTCATGAGGGGAAAGAAAAATGGCACAAAGATGTCACTTACAAAATAGGGACAAATTAAATAATAATAAATAAATATTGCATAAAAATTTAGTTGATAAAAAAAAGAATTGATATATATACCACTTAAGCTCATGATACCTCATGAGCTTGTTCAAATGTATAAACAAAAGATACAACATTTGAATAAAAAATACATTAAAAATATTAAAAGAAGATCTAACCAGAGATACTATAATTGCATCACTTCAATGCAATAATCCAATCTCATTTAAAAATAAGTTGAAATATTCTTAACATAGAAATTATAACAAATAACGCAATGATTATTATGAAATTCAAAATCTATATCAAACAATACAATGAAATTGTTATAATGAAATATATAAATAAATGATTATCATTAAATTATATTTAGAATGGTAATAAAATCTACAAAAATTGACAATCAACAACTTACTAAAACAAAATAATAACAAATCTAATATCAATTTACTCATCATTTCAACATTAAGTTATTATTATTATTTTTTTATTGGTAAATGGCCAAAGCCTTTATATTATATTTAGATGCTGAAAATAATTACAGAGTTCTCCATTCAAATGGGCACTGGTCGGAAAGAATAGAGTAAGAAAACCTCTAGTCTTGCCCCGGACCGAAGTCCTTTATTATATGAATTTTAAAAGGGGCATACTCCAGTAAATGAAATTTAGAATGTTTGCCACTAGATCATACATTAACATAAATACCATTACTTTCTAGATCTTTAAGCTTGTCTTTCTGAGTCAAGAATTAATTGTTATGTGAGGTACCATACTTCTTGCTTCAAATATTCTTTCTTAGTTAGTGCTTTGATACTTATCTTCAAGCCAACAAAAACTATCTTCCAAAAGGGTGTTAGTAGCAATAGCTCAAAAGAATAAAAGAAGGGGTGTAAGAAGCAATAGCTCAAAATAATAAAAGAAAGATTGACAATAGAAAGTTTAGAGGTTTCATACTATACTTATAAAAGAAGGGTGCTCAAAAAAGTTTATGGGCTAGTTATCCTAATAATGATCTACTACAAAAGGAGGGAGAGAGATAATGTAATTGACTAAGTTTAAAAGTTTGATTTATACTTTTCAAATTCAGGGGTTATTAATAGGATATCATCTCCATCAATCTCTTTATTTGCTAATAGATCTACATTTGAATTACCTTCTCTATATATAAGTTTGAGTCTAACATCTTCAAATTTATCCATCAAATTGACAATATTCTCAAGTTTTGAGTTTAAGATCCAATTTAGTGTACTTCTTTTTCTAAGTGTGTTTATAATAATTTGGGAGACTCCAATTATTATCTTCCTAATATTTAATTTAGTGCTAAATTTTAGCCCTTCATGCAATGCTTCTAGTTCGGCAATTTATTGTTGGTGGTTATGCTCGTGGGTTTGGCTCTCTTCAAAATCCAATTTCCAAATTCTTCCCTAATTATACATCCAATTCCTACTATGCCTAGATTTCTTCTTGAAGCTCTATCAAAATTGAGTTTTTTCCATCCTCTTGGTGGAGGTTCCCACTTGCATTCACTTCTAGCTTTACAATTCTTCTTTTTATAGGAGAGCGGGGGGTTGATTAAGTGCTTCTAGTTCTTTTTTATTTCTTCATCCCATTCTAAAAATGAACCTTCTTCTTTAGTTGTTATTCTGAGATTGTTATTCATGACTTCTATTACACTTGCTTCGATAATTTGGGAGAGAAGTCGTGTTTAGCTCTGAGTTGTTGAAAATTCATCTATTTCTTGCTTTCCATAGTTCCCATATTAGAATAACTGGGGTGATATTCCATAATTTACCATACACTTTTCTATTTGAATTTTTGGGCTAGCTAGAGAGATGTTCCTTCCATTCCCCAAGAAGTGGGGAGGTTCAATTGAGTTTCCTCTTGAGCCAATCTCAGAATTCCTTGGCATATTTACAGTGATAAAATAAATGCTTTGTTGTTTTTAAATTTTCTTTGCAAAATGAACATCTTGAGGGGCCTTTGAATCCCATTTTCTTAATCCTATCTACTATTAGGATATAGTTTTGAACCACTTTCCATAAGAAAATACCTACCTTAGGTAGGCCTGCAAGGTCCCAACAAAGATTTAGGGGTAGGTTTACTTCTTCCCATATTTGTGAGTTGATTATTAACTTGTATCCTTTCTTAACCTTGTATGATCTATCCTTTGAAGCTGCCTAGATAATCTTGTCTTCCCTATTATGATAGTTGATAGGACAACCTCTGAGAATTGCCTCTAACTTTTCTTGTTCTTCTATTTGAAGATCCAAGTTGGCTAGGGATTTCCATTTCCATGGGGTTTCTTCATTTGAGGGATCATTATGCATATAATCAGCTACCTTGGTTCCCCACATAGTGGATAGAGTTTTTTAAAAATTAATGGAAATTTATAAGAATCTATGTGGGGGAGCCCACTCCAAGAGTCTTCCCAAAATAGGGCTTTATCCCCCCTTTCTATGTTCCAGGTGACAAACTCAGAGATCAGTGGATGACATTTTTGTATGAAGTTCAATATTAAAGAACATTGGGGGCGGGTGGGGGGTGGACAGTGGGGGTTGGGTTATGAGGAAAGAAGTACTATTTGTTGCATTTAGATATTTGCTAGACATAATTTTGGCCCATTTGTTGTCTCTTTCTTGGTACATCTACCATACTTATTTAGCTCCTAGTGCTTCATTTTTCCATTCTATGTTTTTGACTCCTAAGTCCCCTACTTCTTTGGGCCTGCATATTTTATCCCATCAGATGAGAGCTGCTTTAAACATTAAGTCATTTATTAAAATGCTATTAAAATTGTATTTATTTTTGAAGTAAATTAGGAAATGTCTAATAGACAAAATTTCTTATATGTTCCAATTTATGGGAAAAAAATTTCCTCCTATAAAAATCTATTTCTAAAATTTATAGACTGAATTAATAGTTAGATCAGTGCCTATAACATCAAAGACTAAAGTTTTTGAAATTAAAAAGCTGCTAAATGGGGGCTGACCCAAGAACAAAATGTTGGTAAACAACTAAAAGGCATAAGTAGACAATATTTAGCCTACCTCCTTTCTTAATTAAAAAAACCCCCTAACCACAGTATCCCAAAATCTATAATTAAAACTAAAAGTAAGCATAACCATAATATATACAATGCCAGTAATAACATAAAGTATAGAGAATCACCATAAACAGAGCCCACCCAAGCCGACTGCTGAAGCTAAAAACATAACATAAAAAAAAGAGCTAGCTCTCTTTTTTCTTCCCCTTCCCCTTCATTTTTTCCAATAGAAGCTAGATTCATTCATCCATTATAAGCCTATATAAGGAATCAATGGGTATCCACCCTTGCCGCAATAGTAAGACCCTCCTTTTCAACATGTAGTAGGTGAAGGGTAGTAGCAACAAAATGCTTAACATGTACCATGAACCTAGTCACATTATTGAACCTTTGTTCCACAATCTCCTGTCTCTCCTCTAGTTTTTTGATACTCTTCTCCACGGTGATATACTCCTTCTTATGTTCCTGAGTTTCATCTCTGGGGGTCATTGTCCAAGCTCTATTTGCCTTTCTGCTGACTGTGGTGATAGGAGGTGATGTTATCTTCCTTGTCCTCCATCCTTTTGGTTTTTTCAGGGATATCATTCTTTTAGGTATTTGAAACATGCGATGACATAGGGCTTGAGTGATTATTAGTAGGGCTAATCTCCCCCTCTTTTTGATGATCATCATTAGTCATGTCTTCCTCATCATCCTCAATGTATCTCTTCCTATTAGCCTTCTTTTTATGTATTTTCTAGGGGGTTTGTTCTTTCCACTGCCAACAGAATCCGAATTAGTAGGGCGATCATGCTTGGCCTTGGAATCTTTCTACATCAATTTTTTTTGGTTCTCGAGGGACCTCCTTCTCCCACCTTGTGTCTCCACACCAAAATCCCTTCCTCATCAAAGACTTATGTTGTCACTCTATTATCTATGCATTTGTTTGCCTTTAAACATTTTTTAATGCTTGATTTAAGTAATTTGTTTGTCCTTTAAAATCTACATGCTCATGCTTTTAGATTATTGATTAGAATTTTACATTAGTAAAGTGTAGGAAAAAGATGAGTGATGTTACATAGGCATATTACTATTAAGCTTTAGTAAATTTTTAGGTAGTAATTCCTTCTTTGGCTAAAGTATGGTAATTATAAATGAGCCAAAGCGAAATTCCTGTTACTACTAAGAAAATATGAATATAAAGAAAATGAATTTACCAAACATTGGTTACAATACATTCTCTTTTCTTATTTTTTTTGTTTTATTTTTTCCCCCTTGTAAAATTTATTAAGTTAAAATCCACAATGTTTGGCATAGAAAAGTTGTAATTCTTTTCTTGCATGTCATGTTCAAAATCATTGGAATTACAAAGTCTGAATACAAAATAGCTCTGTTTTAGAAAAGTAGACGAGAAAGATTTACCCTCTGTGTTTAACTAGATCAGCATTAAAAGAGGAATGAGAAGAAAACATTCCAATAGCATCAATCTCCATTACGAATCTCTCCCTTGAACATATTCGTGGATACTAAAATGCTTTATATAACATTACCAACATTTATAAATACACTATTGAAATTCGCTAAAAACATAAAGACAAGTTGCAAAAAAAGGTATTTGCCGCTTTTATTCAGCTACGAGATAAAGAGAAAACAACTATAAATGGAAAAGGTAGGGTTGATGGAGACTGTGTGAAGACTAAATTGGTGTAATCCCTCGCAATGTCTTAAAAGATTGGATAGATTTAGTCAATAAAATATGCTATTGGCTCATTCATTATTGAAGAGTGTTGTATTTGATTATTTAATTGAATGGTATTTTAGAATATTGAGTATCAGAGCTGAGTTACATATTATATAGTTTAATTATTGAAGAGTGTAATGTTTGATTAATGAATTGAGTGTTATTCTAGAGCATTGAGTATCGCCTACATATTATGTAGTTTAATAATCTAGCATTCTAGTAGTCATTTGGTCATATTATATATACATCATTAAGTATATCAGTTTAATACTAATTGAATTCATCAATGATTATTGAAATATTAAACTAAATGATGTATCACAGATGATGTTCAAAAATATTTATAAATATTACTTTATTCAATAATCAAACATCACATTTTTGACAATTGAACTTGTTGATGTTTAAGAAAAAATGTATTAAAAAATAGTTTAAATATAAAATAGATTTCTTTCAAGTCTTTTTCATTATTTGCTTACATGAAAATAAATGATATATTTTTTCATTATTTTCATTTTTGATAGAATTCATTTTTGATAGTCACATGTAAATTTTATTTTATGGTGTACAGTCTTGCCAATTATCTAACAATTTGTTATTATTTATTTTTGTTTAGCTATATGAAGTATTTGTATAAGCCATTTTTATTATTGTATGCAAAATCTAAAAGCCATATTAGAGTGATCATTGTCCTATGTGTGTGGTTTCAAACACAAGCATACAAAATCTCCCTCCTTCATTAATTTAATGCTAACCTTTCTAAGGTCAAAATTTATCAAATACATTCTAGTATCCTCTATCTCACCAATCAATCACAACACACATCAAATGAGCTTTATATGTCCATCATATGTAGATGAAAGCTCCTATGTTGAGAAGTATAAACTCATCAATTAGCACCACCTTCATGTTTGGTGAAGTTATGCCTTTTCTCATAATTTTGAGCGAGTCTCTTTTGAAATTCTTTAAACTCAATTCTTTAATTTGCGAAGTAGTTCTAGTGTAGGGAACCCTTGAAATAATCTTTTTGTGCAATTAAATTTGATTTGATCCTCAATTTGGTTTCCTAGTGTTGGTGTTTTGAAAGGTTACAAGTTTAAAACTATCCCGATGAGAACAAGACATATCTAGTGGCAACTAACTCCCATTTTCAACATATCATTTCAGACACTGGGCCAACTATATGGCTAGACCCTTCTTCTACTTCAGGCTTTGCAAAACCTAGGAGGGTGGACCTTAGATTCAATTATATGGTACTAGTGCTAAAACATATTCCTAAATCTATTAATAGAAAATTTAACCCTTATTTATCCTAAAGACTCATGCAATAACATAGATTTTCGGTAGCTAAATCCAAGACAATGAAATTCATAAGTTGAGTGAGGGAATTCTATTGTAGCTCTTCAACATGAAAGGGAAAAGCATTTGATTAATGATGTTGAGTTCAACAAAGCCCTAAATATGCAGCAATAAGAACTAATTGATCCTATAACTGATCAGTGCCTTATCCATTGGACAATTCTATGAATCAAATACATACATACGAATACCTGAGACATATTCATATATTCAGATAATTAATCTATCCATACACCTTGTAAATAGACATCTATCTTCATAAGAATTCTCACTACTTACTGAATATCCTCCTGATGAAACCTACAATCTTGTCAAGGTAAATAAGCATTTACTTAGCTCTTTGTTCCAATAGAAAACTTATCCAGACATACAACCTTAAGGGATTGCAAATGAGTTTAAGCTCTTTGTTCTTAAATACAAAACATTGCAGATAACAAAGGAGGGAGATGAGAACCAGAATGAAACTAAAGAGATTTCTGCTCAACTATACTCATTTCCTTGAAATTAGACATTCATATGCCTGAAATTAAAACATAGAAATTCCTAATAGATCAGAACTAGCTATATTATCTTCACTACTATTGTTCATATAAGAGAAATTGCTAAAGAAAATGTGGTGTCACAGTAATGAAAACACATCAAAACTGGAACCATTGGTCTCACAGATTTGAGAAAACTCAAGATTGGAACCTACATGGTATCACAACAATGAGTCATTTTTTTTCCAAAATTGGAACCCTTACAATGAGAAAGAAAGAGAATGATATAGAGGAAAGAATTTTGGATCTGCTCTATGTCTGACATTTGTCCAGTTGAAAAACCTCCTCAAGAAGTTAAAAGCATCTCTCTAATCTCTCTCTGCAACTGCAAATCAAATCCTCGTCATTTGGCCTCCCAAAAACATAAAATATCTGACATATTTGATTGAAAAGATAATTGATTTGATGCTAAACTTGAAACCAAGGCAAAGGTAAAAATCAGTTAAATATGACCTCTAGAAGCCAAGAAAACTTTTTAGAATCAATTTTCTCCACATTCAGACTTCAACAAGTCTTTACATCTGCCTCTTAACTAAAATTGATGCACAATGAAGAAATCTACCCATTCTGCTAAGAATGCCTTAGAAAACATAAATTTTCTTCTAACTTGAACCAGTGAGCACCTATGTAAAAAATGACTCCATATTCAAAAAAATTGTTTCCTCCCAGTTCCAACGGTATATTGGAGTGTCTATTTTGAGCAAAAAATGTGCCTGTGGTGGCCATTTGAAGTTCAGGCTATTATTCATGACTTTCATAGCACTTTATTATTGTAAAAATTTAACTTTTTCTATAGTTTCAAACTATAGAATAAATCAAACTTTATTTAAAAGTTTGACCGATGTACTTTTCTGAGGAGAGAATTAAAAAATAATAAACTTTTTTGCCTTTTAAAATTTCCCTCTACTTTTCATTCAAGTCAAACCTAGTTTGACCACCCTCGCCACATGTCAACATTAGACTGGTTCATTTTTTTCTTTTTCATTCGATCCCTCCAACTGAGTGCCATGTGGCATCATCTCATTGGTCCTCTATTTTGCCACATCAGCATGCCATGTCATCGTGCCACATCATTGGTCACTATGTCACTATCCTAGTCAAAATTCTACCATGTCATCAACGACATAACGACCTTGTGACACATGTCACTCTCTACCACGTCAGCACCTTAGGAAGTGTGCCACATCTAAAACCTCCACCACATGTCAGTTCCTGATTCATCCACCTCACTGCTAGCTCACTGCCACATGTCAATTTTTGATTGAGTTGCCATGTCACTATGTTAACGATCAAGAAACTTTGTCTTGGCGACATAGCAATAGCCATCGAATGTACCATGTGTTTCCATTTGGTGCATCCTAAAATTTAGACCACCACATCACTTTTCCATTTCATCAGTCTGATTGTTGAATTTTACACTTCACCAAAATTTTTCTTTTTCGAGAGGTCACTAGTTGGAATTTTGACTTTTCGAGAGGTCACCATGTCACATGCTGAAAAACCTCACTATTTTCTAGTAGCGACATGGTGCCTCCCCAGATTCTACAACTTTTCTTACACCTTTCTAACTTTTCTAGCAACTTTTTCCATTTGCTTCGTTGATCAAAATATTTCTCATTGTGCCAGTTGTCTATCCACAGGTCAAGCCTAAAATGTCCCTTTTCTGATTTTACATGATATTTCAAGCCTCAAATCAGATTTTTAAAACCAAACAACCAATATTACAAAGATCCACCAATTTTTCAAATAAACCCAAATCGGGTATGTTCGAAATAGTGCCAAAAAAACTTCACAACTTCACAAATTATTAATAAATGTGAAAATGGACATTTTTACAGAAATTTCAGCATCATAACAGCCTAAAAAATAAAATTTCCAGATCTGTATAGCCTTTACACAAGAACTCACAAATGTAGGACAAAAACTATGCTCATCGGGCTCTCGAAATTAACACAAAAATGCTCGAAAACACCACAAAACACTAATAAACTATCTCAAAAGTTTAATCATGTCCCAATAAATATATTCAGCTCTATTTTAACATCTTAAAGTCTGAAATACAGCAGCAACCCAAACTGATATGAAATACTCAACTGAAACACCAAACTCATACCAAAAAACAACCCCGAAAACCCACAAATCTGCATTGTTCAGCACAAAGGAAAACTATGTATGAGCATGCACATGGAATGGCTTCAAACTCCCATCCTTAGCCTTTCTAGAAACCTGCAAACTCCCATTCTTGGGTCTCCTTCTCCACAGGTTTGGAAGCCTCTGAAGAACAACAAAGAAATGAGCAAAAATCAAGTTCTCGAATGAGCCCAAAATGCCTCCAAACCCCTTAAAAGAGGGCATAACCCTAACTCACATCCAAGAGGGGTTAATAAAATATAATTTAATAATATTTTTTATTTATTAGTCCATTGGTTTCCAAAGATTAGCCCCTTTTTCCGAAACTTCACCTTTTTGGAGCCTGCCTGCCTTAGCAAAGTTTATTATTTTTAATTATTTTGAAAAGGGGACATGACAAGTCCTCCCCTCCCAAATATTGCTTGTCCTCAAAAAATGAAGGTTGGAATTCTCAAGAATATGTGCTCTTTCCCATGCTACATCCTCTAGTGGTAATCCTTTCCATTTGACCAAATGCTCTATGACGCTCCTGTTTCTCAATCTTTTCTCTCTTGTATCCAAAATCTCTTCTGGTATCAAAACTAATTTCCCTTCATCATTAAGAGGTGTTAATTCTGTAGATACCATGATTTTCTGGCCTAGAACCTTCTTTAGGCAACATATAGGAAAATATTATGTATTTTTCTATTTGGTGGGAGCTCTAATTCATAAGCTACCTCTCCTACCTTCTTGATGATCTTATAAGGCCCATAGAACCTTGGCTTGATTTTCTCTGCCCCATTCCTCTTCAAGGTGCTTTGCTTATATGGCTGCAACCTAACAAATACCAAATCTCCCACCTCAAAAGATCTTTCAATCCTTTTCCTATCAACATATAACTTTTTTTTGGTTCTGTGCATGTTGTAGATTATCCTTGAGGGACCTTATTATGTCTTGTCTTTGCTTGACGAAATCACTTGCTGCAGGTACTCTGCTATCAGAAAGTATTAGATCAAAAAAGGAAAGGGCATCATAACTATAAAGAGCATGAAAAGGAGGCATACCAATAGACATGTGATGAGATGTATTGTAACAATACTCCCCTAGGTGTAACCATTTCACCCATGCATGTTGTTGATTGGAAACATAGTTCCTCAAATATCCCTCTATCCATTTATTAACTATCTTTGTTTGTCCATCTATTTGAGGGTGATAGCTAGTACTGGGAGTGAGTTCATTTCCTGCCAAATGAAAGAGCTCCTTCCAAAAAGAGCTGAGGAATCTACTGTCCTAGTCACTAACAATGTTTCTAGGCAAGCCATGTAATCTAAAAATTTCCTTGAAGAACAATTCGGCCACTTGTGATGCCTTGAAATCAGATGTGATAGGAAAGAAATGTGTATACTTAGTTAGTCTATCTACAACCACATATATGCAATCCTTACCTTGAACCTTGGGCAACCCAGTGATGAAGTCCATGGAAATACTTTCCCATTTTTGTTCAGGAATGGGAAGTGACTGCAACAACCCTGTAGGAAAATTTTTCTCACTCTTGCTTTGTTGGCATACCATACATTCTTTAATGTGTTTAAGGACATCCTCCTTCATACCCTTCCATGAAAACCGCTCTCAAATTTTCCTGTATGTCTTGAAGTATCTCTGATGACCAACCAAAGGTGTGTCATGAAAGGCCCTCAATATCCTCTCCTTAGTTTTTGATCCTGGCACTAAGAAGACCATGTTCTTGTAATAAATCAATTCATCAACAACCTTGTACCTGTTATCATCCACTAACTTATCCAAAATCTTTGTGGCAAAGGAATCTTTAGCATAATCTAAAATTATGGAGACTTTCCAATCAGAAGAGATAGATGATAAGGAACACAAAGTGGGCTTTCTTGAGAGAGCATCATCAACCACATTTTTCTTTCCTTTCATTTATTCAATATCAAAATCATAAGCTTGCAATTTTCTTACCCATTTTTGTTGACGATCATTCAAATCCCTTTGGTTCAAGAAGAACCTGAGGCTATTATGGTCTGTCTTTACAATGAATCTCCCACATACCAAATATTGTCTAAACTTATGGAGTGCATGCATGATTGCCAACATTTCCTTATCATAGATGGAGTAACCTTTCTCTGATTGATTTAATTTTCTACTCTCAAATGCTATTGGATGTCCCCTTTGAGTTAGGACAGCCCCTATACCTTCTCCAGAAGCATCACATTCAACAACAAAAGGTAAAGAGAAATCTGGAATTGCAAGCACATGGCATGAACTCATTACCTCCTTAAGCTTATGAAATGTTTTTTGTGCCTCTTCTGTTCAAACAAAAGCTCCTTTCTTTTTCAAATCAGTCAAGGGGGCAGCAAGCTGAGAAAATCCCTTGGCAAATCTCCTATAGTAGCTACACAACCCGAAGAAACCTCTCAACTGTGTAAGATTAGTGGGTGGAGGCCAATCCAAAATTGCCTGGATTTTTTGTTGATCAACTTGTACTCTTTTAGAACTTATAATATGTCCTAAATATAGTATCTCTATCAAACCAAACTCACATTTAGATAGCTTAGCATAGAAGGATTGCTGCTCCAAGATTCCCAAAACAGTGTCTATGTGCTTTAGATGCTCTTCCCATGTTTTACGGTAAATCAAGATATCATCAAAAAATACCAAAACAAATTTTTGAAGATGCTGGCTGAATACCTTATTCATACAAGATTGGAATGTTGCAAGTGCATTAGTGAGGCCAAATGGCATAACAAGAAATTCAAAGTGCCCAAAGTGACATATGAAAGCAGTCTTTTCCACATCTTCACTCCTCATTCGGATTTGATGGTACCCTGATCTTAAGTCAATTTTTGAGCAGTATACAACACCATGTAACTCATCAATGAGTTCATCTATGCATGGTATGGGATACCTATTTTTTATGGTCTTCTTGTTTAGAGCCCTGTAGTCTATACACATTCTCATTGTACCATCCTTTTTCTTGACAAGTACCACAGATGATGCAAACGGACTAGAGCTAGGCCTTATGAATCCCATGTCCAGGAGTTCTTGAATAGGTTTTTCAATTTCTTCCTTATAACCTCTTGGATGGAGGTATGGGGTTGTTATAACTAGTTTGGAACCCTGTTCTAACTCTATAACATGCTCAAAACCTCTATCTAGTGTTAATCCTAGAGGCAAGTCATTGAAAACTATACTATGCTTATCAAGAATATTTTTAATTTCAAAATGGAAATTACCTTGATTCTTTGGAGAGCTTATTGGATGGATTATGACTCTTGCTGCCCATGCTACTTGTTCCCTTCGAAAAGTCCTCTCCAACCTCTTTGCAGAGACTGCCTTAGGTGCTCCATTCGATAAACCTCTCAATATGACTTCTTTCCCATTGGAATGAAATTTAAACTCCATAGTTTGATGGTTCATGTAATAGCCTCCAATAGAGTGCAACCATTGAACACCCAATACAAGATCTGTCTCCCCAATACCAACCACATAGAAGTCATCACATAACTCATAATCTCCTAAGGTCATCTTGAGTTGTTTCACCACTCGTGTGCAAGGCATAGTGAATCCATTAGCTACAGTAACATTGAATCCCTCAAAATCTTCTGCTTTAAGCCCTCTTTTCATGAAAAATCTCTCATCAATAAAATTGTGAGTTGTCCCACTATCAAGAAGAACTGTCAACCTTTGCCTTGCTAGTACCCCTCGAATTCGAAAGGGATGGTATCTTGGGACTCCTGATAATGCTGCTAAAGTGCCATCCTTGCTGATTTCTTTTTCTTTCTCTTCTTCTACCTCCTCCTTAGTATCATGAAATTCCTCATGCTCATCTGAATCAAATTATGAAGCAACTTCAATATAGTGCACTTGATCTTTCCCCAAATATTTGTGTCCTGGAACCCATGGTTCTCTACAAGTAAAACAAAGCTTTTTCCTTTGTAATTCACTCCTAGTCTCTTCATCTACCTTCTTTTTTGCCACCTTCATCACATCTTTTGGTGGTAGTGTTGGGAAAGTCTTTTTTTGAAAATTTCCCTTATGTTGCCAAAGATTTGGGGGTTTTTGATTAGTGACTGATTTTATAGGCATGCAAGTTTCAAGTTGCAAGCTTCTTTTGATAGCTTCCTATAAGGTTGAGGGTGAGAAAGCCTTAACCAAACCCTTAACAGAATCTTCTAAACCATCAAGAAAAAGATAAACAATCCTCTTTTCACTCATATCAGGTACCATAACAACCACTTTTTGAAATTCTTCTATATACTCATTAACTGATTTGGTTTGCTTCAACTTTGACAATTCTTTAAAGTACTCTTCATCATCCTTGAGGTCAAATCTATCTATCACTCTTTGACTGAAATCATCAAATGTAGTTACCTGATCATGACCTTGAGTAGTCATTCCATGATACCACCAATCATAGGCTGCATCTTCCAAGTGTAGACTTGCAAATTGAACAACATCACTCTCCTTCATGGGGTTAAGTGTGAAGAAAGTCTGTAATTTTTGTAGCCATGCTCTAGCTGAAATTTTATTTGTTCCATCAAAAGTAGGTGCTGTAAACTTGCTTATTTTATTTTTGAGCTCTCTTCCACTTATGTCATGCTCCCTCCTGTTCTCTTTCTTGGGCATCAAAGTGTTCATCATATCCACATATTCTCTAAAAGGAACCGAACTACGAAAGTCATCATCTAAGCCATTGTAAGTAGCTCTTAATGTAATCAAGTTACTTGTAACCTCTTCCACAGGATTAATGGTTGGATTTGGTACAAGTGGCTCATTTGCAGGCAAAAAAATAGTTTTGATTGATTTAGATGGTGTGGATCTCAGATTTCTTGGCTCCTCTGAAGTGCTCCCTTTCTCATTAATAGATGCAACTCCTTGTAGTTTTTCTGTCAATATTCACAAAGCCTCTCTAGTTTCTGCCAAACTATCCACTGTTTGCTTCTAAGTATTTTGGATGTCTTGGAAGAATTTTTTTGCCATCTCATCTGGATCAGCCATACTTTTCCCTTCCTTGGATTTTGTACTTTTAATTCAACTGGAGGTTTGATCAAAATTTCTTTATTATTTTCTCGCTGCAAATATCTTTTTTCTCTTTTACTTAGTTGCATGCAACCATAAATTTTGACATGCAACTAATTAGAAGCAACATGCAACCATAAATTATGACATGCAAGATCTGGGTAGTTGTCAAAACTGACATGTAAGCTTCTACAAACCCTCAGGCTGGCAAGATCATGGCTCTAATACCACTGAAATGTCCCTTTTCTGATTTTACATGATATTTCAAGCCTCAAATCAGATTTTTAAAACCAAACAACCAATATTACAAAGATCCACCAATTTCTCAAATAAACCCAAATCGGGTATGTCCGAAATAGTGCCAAAAAAATTTCACAACTTCACAAATTATTAATAAATCTGAAAATGGAAATTTTTACAGAAATTTCAGCAGCATAACAGCCTACAAAATGATATTTCTAGATCTATATAGCCTTTACACAACAGCTCACAAATGTAGGACAAAAACTATGCTCATCGGGCTCCCGAAATTAACACAAAAATGCCCGAAAACACCACAAAACACTAATAAACTATCTCAGAATTTTAATCACGTCCCAATACATATATTCAGCTCTATTTTAACATCTTAAAGTCTAAAATACAGCAGCAACCCAAACTGATATGAAATACTCAACTGAAACACCAAACTCATACCAAAAAACAACCCCGAAAACGCACAAATCTGCACTATTCAGCACAAAGGCAAACTCTGTATGAGCATGCACATGGAATGGCTTCAAACTCCCATCTTTAGCCTTCCTAGAAACTTGCAAACTCTCGTTCTTGGGTCTCCTTCTCCACAGGTTTGGCAGCCTCTGAAGAACAACAAAGAAATGAGCAAAAATCAAGTTCTCGAATGAGCCCAAAATGCCTCCAAACCCCTTAAAAGAGGGCATAACCCTAACTCACGTCCAAGAGGGGTTAATAAAATATAATTTAATAATATTTTTTATTTATTAGTCCATTTGTTTCCAAAGATTATCCCCTTTTGCCGAAACTTCACCTTTTGGGAGCCTGCCTGCCTTAGCAAAGTTTATTATTTTTAATTATTTTGAAAAGGGGACATGACAAAGCCCACCACGCAGCTACCTCATGCTTTAAAAGCCATTTCTTATTGGACACTATGCCATGGAGTGGATTTGTATTTAAAATAAAAATAAAACCCCCATAGCATGCATGTGGGACTAAAAAAAATTGACAACCTTACTGCTTTCATGTCGTTGTTTCCCTTTCCACAGCACGATTCCATCGAGCTGGGTTTTTTTTTAAAAAGAGGAGAATGCTTGCCACTGTGAGGAAGTCAAAATCACATGGGACAATCCCTACATCATTGTGCTAATTGATTAAGATGATTATGTCATGGTCGTTGTTCTAGAAGAAAAACACATCCCCACTCTTGGCCTTGCAGATGTTCTCTCCTGTGTGCTTCTTATACTGTAATCTTAAACCGCTGCCACCTTAGTTATATTTTTGCTACTAATTGTACCCTATAAATGATGGTTGAATGTTTTCACATGCTTTCAAGAATTCATCCATAGCTTTTTTTTCTTTATTAGGCTCTATGCAAAATATAACATGGAATCTTCACTGCTAACATCAACTCAAAACTTGCTACCATTTTTGTATAACAACTTGTGGATTTGCATAATATGCAAAAATGTGGAGGCACATTATAATTTGACTTGGATGTGGAGGGCTCCCTGCTACCTGAGACTCTTGCTATGCCACGTTGGGTGCTCAGTCCACTTCTTTCTTCTTTTTTGCATGGACTATGGCTTCCTCTATTACTGTCGACTATTCTTTTTGAATGGGGGTTTAACTTTCCTTGTACAAGGAGATCAATCCATGATGTGGTTGCATCCTTCTTGTGTTTCTTCTTGTGCGTGGATTCTCCTGCCAACTGTGGCCTTCTCTCTCCCTTTGGCTTCCCCTACCTTTGTGCGTGGGCTATCCTTCTTTCATGGCCTAGAGATGGTTGTAAGTTGTGGCTTTGTTTTCATGCATGTGCATGGTCTTCTCCTTTTCCTATGTTGCGAGCTTGCTACCTTCTTCTTGACATGGAGCTCTTCTCCCATACTGCTTGCTTTGTTCTATTCTTAAATATAGTGAGTGCACTGGTGAATCAAAATGATCTCCCTTGCACTAAAGACTACCTCCACACCTACCTATAGCTTCTCTTTATAGGTATGCTCTTCATTGATTTCTCTTTTCTGAATGCACGTGGGTCCTCCTTTCAAATCTAACACTACTCTTTTAAAAATTAAAACACTTCATGTTCAAGTCCAAATCGGTACAACTTTTGTGGAGGCAACTTTCTCTGTAACATAATTTACCTTCTTAAGTGCACATCCATAAACATAGATTCTCATAGCTGTCAATCTTCATGCATCATTTCTAGTTTACTTCAGTTAAAATTTGCTTGATTCTTCATAAAACCCTTGGTGAAGTCCCTAACTTTGAAAACTGACTACTCTCTCAATGTTTCCACATGCCTCAAATCTTTTCCCACAAATGACTCTTGAATGGACTCGAGACCATGCCATATGAAAATCAATGAATTGTTCCTACCAAAATTAGTAACCTCATTCTTCTTAGGGATCTAATCCATTGACAGATAGTTCATAATATTTTATTTTATTAGGGACAAGGTTAGAAAATATTATGAAGAGTTTCTGTGAGAACAACTATAACTATTGCCCGACAATAAACTTGTAGCACATGATCACCAAAAGTTTGGAAGTAATAATGTAGATGACAACAGACAAACCCACTTATTCAATGGTTATTTTGAGGTAACTTAAAACCAAATTTATGATGGGGGGCATCCTTGTTTTGGATTAGGGTTATAAAAATAATAAAATGATTGCTTCTTGAGTCTTGAGTGGTGACATGGGTATTGGAAATACCCTCCATGATAACCATCATCTAAACCTTATCAATCTGATGGAATCAGTAGGCCCCAAGTGGGTCTGGCTAAAAAAAAAATTCATTTATGAATAACTAAACTGCAAATTGAAACTCGTTTCCACCTTTTATGCAAATTGTGCTTCGTTGAAAGGAAGGCTTGAAAATTGGCCTTAAAAATTGATCAAAACACTTGCTTTGGCTCTGAAATCTAGCACATCAATTCTTTGTTCTGTATACTCCTACCCTATCAAATCTCATCTCATGATGAATTCTCAGTCAAAAGATATTGACAGTCGAAGTTGCCCTCTCAAAATTACCTGCAAACAAACATGTCAAAAAAAATATAATTTGCGTTCAGATTTGTCTTTGAAAACTGGGTAAACTGACACGTAGGAAAATGAAAACTAGGGTGTTGGTTCACTATCATGAGGATAATATGAATCTAGAATTTGGGCTCATGATGAAAAACAAGATGCATTTGACAAATGGTCAAAGTGAGCTACTCAGAACTTGTAGATTGGAAACACCAACAGAAAAGCATTTTTTGCAAATGTAATGGACTTGGGAAAGTGTGCAAATATATTCATCAAAAGTTGAAAATTGGCACACTTTAAAGTATTTTTAGAGTACAAGACAGTGGTACAATCCATTTGATCCCACTTATCATGGATTTGGAGATATGACATCATGAACAGGGGTTCTGACAAATCTGCACTTATTGACACTAGTAAAAAGTTATAAGTTGCATTTGGAATCGCATTTGAAAATTGATAAAAAAGATTCGTCATTAGCTCAAAATTGAAACATAGAAATCCTTTGACCTCTAAAATGCAACACAAAAGGAATTTTCTCATTTTGATGAACTAGTCCAAAGTTATGGCAAGTCAAACAGGGCCTCCCAGAATTCAGAACTAATTGTATCAGCATGATAACATTAAAAGACCAACTTTGAGGGATTCAAAACCTAGTCAAACAAAATCAAAATGACTCGAGCTCTCTAGTATGGACACTAAACACTTCCAAAGTGGTGAGTTATGAAACATTACTAGGTGCAAGATATTCAATTACAAACATAGCCTCATGTCAATGTTTGACACTTAGGCAAAAATGCAGATTTGACAAATGCTCAAAATAGGACTTCACGAAATGGCTCAGAATGGTAATTTATCTTCATGGAACACATAGATGTACTGAATGCATGGTGTTAGAAACATTAAACACCTCATCAATCTCCAATGAATGGTCAGGTACATATGCATCAAAAGCATTTATAGGGCTTGATTTCTCAATGGTACTCAAAATCAAGGCTTCGATTTTGAGTCCCAAAAGTGGCTCTTTCTGGGGGTGCATGTCCCTTGTGGGCATGGAAAGGATTTAGATCTCTAGAAGAAGCTGACCATTCCAAAAAATTCTCTCTCGAACAACTTTATTGAAAACAGGGAAACTACTACTCTTACTATGTACAAATGATGACCTCGGGCCACCAAACTTCAACAAATTTTTTTACCTCTATCATAAATCTTATTTTCATCTGAATGTACATGGGGTGAGTTGGAAAAATTATTCATTTCAGTCTCACCAATCAGATTAGCATCATAAATCAACTCACTTGGCAAAACTGAATCTACACCTTGACTTTCATAATGCATATAAAAACTAGATTCACTTTTAGCCACTTGCTCATTAGGAAATTTCTGATCAAAATGCTAAAAAATATCAGACTCAAACTGAAAATCTTCTTCAACAAATGAATCATGCATGCTATTGGTTTTGAATATGAAGCTTCATACTCAACTCGGGGAAAGGGATCAAACATACCTTGAAAATGTATGTCTTTATGCATAACCAGAGAGTATTCATATGAGCAATCAAATTTGTACTCACACATGTCATCGATGTCAGAATTTGAAGCTAATCCTGGATCTTCAAATGGTTCTTTAAAATCAACAAACGGATCGGCCATCATATTAGAATATCCATCATAAAACTCATTACAAGGTGCATGCTGATTTTCAACAACTTTGTCAAACACCTTGTTATCCATATTATGAGATGCAACATCATCATCATAATCACTATCAAACTTGGAAGAAGAACAGTCTGATCTCTTATAGGACTAGGATAATGTATCACCATTAAGATCATCCTCAATTATATCTAAACATTCCATGTCTTCTTCAAACAACGGGTTGATAACTCCATGTAAAGATCCTCTTTGAACATTTTGACAAAATATAGGTTGATCATCATCAAAATCTTTATCATATAAAGCGTTAGTATACACTTTAAATTCACTACCCATTTCATCTTCATGGAGACTTTCAGCATGCGAAGAAAAATTAGAACTATATGAGTATTCACTTTCTACTCCATCAACGAAGCATGTAGAAAATATATCAATATTAGTTGCATTGTCTTCATGAAGGTGATTCAAATGTCTTGCAAACCAATTATCTTTAGGTGCTGACGCATTAACCTCAGAATCATTTGTATATTGTTGGTTACTATTGCATATATCTTCAAGACATTCATCTACACAATTAGGTAATCTATCCATATAGATAATCTCTTTGTCTTCATATTGTGTAGACAAATCTTCTTCACAACTTTCAGCCTCGAGCTGATTTACATAATTCTAGAATGGAACTTCATTTTCAGATTTAGAAAAGGAGCCCATACCTTTGATTTCATAAGAGTATTCACTTTCGTCATTACTTTCTTCCTCCTAATTTGCATCAAATTCACATGAAGACAAACATATACTAACACTGTCCTCTTCTTGACTCGAGTAACCACTCTCATCATTGTCTTCACATGATGCTTGTTCATAATACATCTGATTAGCAACTTCACCTTCATCACTATGAGAAACTACACTCTCATCATTGCTCTCTTCTTCCCATGTTGCATCCGATTCATAGGAAGATGGATCAACATCACTTCCTTCGTCTTCATCACTTGAATACTCACTTTCAGCATTCAACCCATCAGACTGTGACTAAAACAAATTGTAATTACATTCATTTTGATATGTTGCCTCATCTTGAAACTTCAAATCAGCAACACCGAATTCATCACATGAGAGAGAACTTTCAGGCACTCCATTTGCACAAGACCAAGATAAACATGTAGCAACCTCACATTTTGAAGCATTAGTTACACCATCATACATATAATTATCATGAGAAGAACTTACTGTTGTAACTAAACCTTGATTCGTAAAATCAACATAGTGCTCAACCCTATCAAAGTCTAAAATATTTCTTACTGATGTAGCATCAAGGACATGTGTAACTTCATTTGTAACTGAACTAACCTTCCTTGTACACATAGTCTAATCTGAATTTTCCACTTGATTAAAACTTACAATAGGGGTATTGATGAGCTGATTTGAAATTGAAGCATCAACACCGCATTCATCCTTTCTTTCAAACACATTATACTAGCACACATTTCTAGCAAAATGACTTCTAGTCAATCCATATTTTAGATTCTTTTCAATCTCTATAGCAGTCATAAAAGCCCAATGGGTATGTGCAGGATCATGGTGTGCCAAAAAGTGGCAATGTGAAAAAAATAGAGTTTGAAGATGTCTAAAAGCACTTCAAAATCTGCTCTGACATTTTTCACCTATCCAGGTACCAAACCTGGAAAGTAAGGCCGAGCCTTAACGGATATCTGATTTGATATCAGATATCTGATAATTAACATAATAATATTATCATAATATAATAATTATAATTGTTATACTATAATATAATATAGTAATAATAATAATTATTATACTATAATAACAATATTATATTATAATAATATAATATAATATTTTATATTATAATATAATATAATATTATTATTATATAATATAATTATTATATTATATTATAATAATATATTATATAATATATGTAGCGAATATCATATATCTGATACCTGTGACATTACATTAAAAAAATCACAGACCCACGGGCCCTTATTTTGTATATTTGGGGGCTAGTATTTGCACTGCGATCGGATATCAGATATACGATCAGATATTAGATATCAAGGCATGTTTTTTTTTTTCTTTTAAACTCATTTTAAACCTAAATTCCATAGATTTTAGCATGATTTTGTTTTTTTTAATTGAATCTAGGGTTTTTTTGAAAAAAATTATTAAAATTAAGGTTTTTTTATAATATATATTACGTTTTGCAATTCAATAGGAATGGCTGATCAAAATGATGACACTGAGGCCGGGAATAATATTCCTCATAACCCCCCACCAAACGATCTAGTACCCCCACAAAACCATCCACCAAATTATCCTCTACCCCCTCAAAACCCTCCTCAAATTGAGGATTTGATAAATGAAAATCTCATCAAATTGAGAGGTTTGCATAGAACATATAATAATGTACCCGCATTGGCTCCTATGTTATCCACGTTAAACAACATAGTGGATAACATTGAAACCCTTACGAACCAACAAAATGCTGCTCTTCGTTGACGTAATGAAATGCATGAGATGTTTGATGATGGTTTGGACTATGATGATGTTGCAACCCTCAATATAACCAAAGAGGATTTGGCTAGCCTTTTTGTGAACCTAAAAACAGGTTTACCAGTCGACCCAAAAAAAATCCAAACTATCAATTAAATGGTGCACAAATGACGCCATAAGTGCAAACTTTTGGGATCATTGGTGGATGGTCTTTGATATCCCTCCACATGGCAATTTAGACATACCATTTTATTTCCTTAGAAAATTATATGTAGAATTTGTGTTGAAACTTAAAGTGAACTATTGGAGCATGAAGCCCAACATGGGCTTAGGACTAGGAGCTCCTTAGGATAGACCCTCTTCCCAATGGAAGAAAGCTAACACTTTTGTCCCTCCCACTAATATCTCCCCCCGTCCTCGAGTGTAGCATCTAGATATTATGGAAAAGGCTAGCTCTCAGACCATCAAAGCCATTCATAAGCTAAGTAGCCTAATGATATCTTAGGCTAGGTCAGTCCTGCCTCCTTGTGTTGATGATTTTGGTGCCAGTTCATCATCAGCTAGCTCATCACATGTTTGTGTGCCTCACACTTGCATTATGTGCAAGAATATTTGCCTGGGTTCCATAGGTGATCTTCCTGAGTATCATTTTGTATTAGACGAGGATAAACCAAACACATGCGTAGAGGCTACAGACCCTGATGCGAGAGAGGAGGGGAATGCAGAGGCATGAAATCCTTTGGTGTCAGTATGTGTATACATTTTTTTGTTATGACATATGCGATTTAAAGTTAAATTTTATAATAGAGTAATTTAAATTTTTAAACTATACTGACTTTTACATGTATGTGATCTTCATTCATGTTTAGTTGATGACTAAGGAGGAGCTCAGATAGATTGATGATGCCAAACTCTCGACCATTTCATTTGGCCTTGAGACATCTATGGTACATTATGTTGTTAATTAGGTAATTAGGTGCTTTCTATTTGATTAAATATCAATGCATTCTTGTAAAATGTTTATGGTAATCCCATTTAATTACATTCTTTATTGTATATAGGGTGTGGCTATTGGCGATGAGCCTATATAGATTCTACATCGTGGACCATTAGGGATTTCCATTCGCACTGAGAGCCCCATTGTATGTATAAGTATCATTTATTTTTTATTTTTCTTATCTTCATAAATAAATTCAAAACTGATTTCTGTGATATTAACAACTACTATTTTGTATCTCATAGGAGGCTCCTAGTGCACATGAGGTCTGACAAGGGAGTTATGTAGATTTGATGATGTAGCCACTCTCTCTTAAGGAGGAGCCTACAATAGTCAGTTGTAGTTTGAATTCATGATTAAATATGTTATAAATTTAGCATGCTATGAATTATAATGTTATAGTTTAAATTGTAGATTCATCTAACAAACATATTTGAACATATATAGCCCACAATCAGCGAGGTATAAGCATTGTCGAGGGCATACGAGAGGACTCCTGACTGGCATAGGAGGTCAACGAGTGAGGTATTTATTATGAAATTTTGATAGTATAAATCTTCATTACAAAAAAGATCATTATGCATTTGAGTAATTCAATGTTAGATACAAAGAATCATATAAATTTAGTAGTCTAACTTTGGATTTTACTTTTTTGTTTATGTAGGAGGCATTCGATCCACCTAGTGCAGTGAAGAGGCTGCATTTTGATCATCCACCAACACCCTAGGATAGTATAGTTGTTTTAGGATGCATCATGAGACATTTTGAGATGGCATATGCCACATTGTATATAGAAACATTGATATTATACACATTTTGATGGCATGATTAGCCACATTTTGTATATGGATCTATGTATTTTGATATATATTTGAGTACTTTTTCTATGGATACATTTATTTTGATATATATTTTTATCATTTATGTGCACAATGATATACATATTAATTTAGTATCTAGTATTGTTCAATTTATCATGGATCATATGTATTGTTCATGTTTATGGAATATCATTAATTTTGATTATGTTTTTTATATTTGATTCAAATGCAATAATTTTTTAATAATATTTTAACAACCTTTATTATCAAATTTCGATGCAATGTATAATTTGAAGTGCTATCATGACATAAACACACTTGTTAACCTCCTACATAAGGTTCAAATAACCCCAAATCTGATTTTAAACTCCACCTTCAACCTTGAAACTAACACTTGGCTTCAAAATCTAATCTCAACATAGTTAAAGACTCCACTCCTCAACCATGGATTCTATCCTCAACCTCCAAGTCATTCATAGATTCATAATCTTTTATAACTAGCACTTCACTTTGTTACTATCCTCATACTACAACTTTTCAATTTTAGCATAACCTCAATATATCTCAACTTAAGACACTTGATTGGACGGTTCATCAATAGCCCTCATGAGCTTCGAGTTATTTTAGACCTTAGCATCACCGTCCTATAGCATTCAATGGTTCATCGATAGCCCTCAAGAGCTTCGAGTTATGATCCTTAGAAGATCAACCTTGAAATGCACTTAGAGCACCTTGGACACTCCTCAGTATGGGGTAGCTGCAGACAATGGATGGTCTCCGTGGCCAAAATAAGAGTGTCACTAAGGTTCACCCATCCACCTGGAGGTAATGGCACTAATGATTCAATGCCAAGATCAGCGGTTTCAAAGTTACGCTATGGTGCACCTATGAACTGAGGCACATTGCAAGTTTTGGCATCGAGTGAGATCACTGTGCCGAATCCAAATGGAATGTGATCTCTCAAAAATGAGATAGGTTATTTTAGGTCTCAACATCACTATCATGTGTCATTTGACATTTCATCAATAACCCTCACAAGCTCTGAGTTATGACCCTCGAAAGATCGACCTCAAAATGCACTTAGAGCACCTTGGAGACTCCTCGGTATAGGGTGGCGACGGATGATGGATGGTCTCTGTGCCAAAAAAAAGACTGTGAATAAGGTTCACCTGCCCACCTAGAGCTAACGGTGCTAATGATTCAATGCCAAGATCAATGATTTCAAAACTACACTGTGGTGCATCTATGAACTGAGGCACACTACAAGTTTTGACATCGAGAAAGATCACTGTGCTGAATCCAAATGGAATGTGATCTCTCAAAAATGAGATAGGTTATTTTAGGTCTCATCATCACCATCTTGTAGAATTTTATAATTCATCGATAGCCCTCACAAGCTCTGAGTTATGACCCTCAGAAGATCGACCTCGAAATGCACTTAGAGCACATTGGAGACTCTTCAGTATGAGGTGGCCACGGATGATGGATGGTCTCTGTGGCTAGAACAAGGTTGTGACTAGGGTTCACCCACTCACTTGGACCTAATGGTGCTGATGATTCGATGCCAAGATCAGTGGTTTCAAAATTATGTTGTGGTGCACCTATGAACTGAGGCACACTGCGAGTTTTGGCATCGAGCGAGATCGTTGTGCAAAATCCAAATAGAATGTGATCTCCCAAAAATGAGATAGGTAATTTTAGGCCTCATCATCTCCATCTTGTAGCATTTGATAGTTCATCATCAATAGCCCTCATGAGCTCCAAGTTATGACCCTCAAAAGATTGACCTCAAAATACACTTAGAGCACCTTGGAGAATCCTCAGTATGGGGTGGCTGTAGATGATCGATGGTCTCCGTGGCTAGAAAAAGGGTGTCACTAGGGTTCACCCACCCACTCGGAGCTAATGGCACTGATGATTCAATACCAAGATCAGCGATTTCAAAGTTACGTTGTGGTGCACCTATGAACTGAGGCACACTGTGAGTTTTGACATCGAGTGAGATTACTGTGCCGAAATCAAATGAAATGTGATCTATCAAAAATGAGATAGGTTATTTTAGGCCTTAGCATCACTGTCCTATAGCATTCAATAGTTCATCAATAGCCCTCATGAGCTCTGAGTTATGACCCTCGAAAGATTGACTTCAAAACACACTTAAAGCACCTTGGAGACTCCTTGGTACAGAGTGGCTGCAAATGATGGATGGTCTCTATGGTTAGAACAAGGGTGTTGCTAGGGTTCATCCACCCACCTAGAGCTAATGGCTTTGACAATTTGATGCCAAGATCAACGGTTTCAAAGTTACGCTCTGGTGCACCTATGAATTGAGGCACACTATGAGTTTTGGCATCGAGTGAGATTGTTGTGCCGAATCCAAACGGAATGTGATCTATCAAAAATAAGATGGGTTATTTTAGGCCTTAAAATCACCATCCTATATCATTCAATAGTTCATCAATAGCCCTCACGAGCTCTGAGTTATTACCCTCGAAAGATTGACCTCGAAGCACACTTAAAGCACCTTGGAGACTCCTCGGAACAAGGGTGTGACTAGGGTTCACCCACCCACCCAGAGCTAATGGCATTGATGATTCAATGCCAAAATCAGTGGTTTCAAAGTTATACTGTGGTGCACCTATGAGCTAAGGCACATTGCGAGTTTTGGCATTGAGCGAGATCACTGTGCCGAATCCAAATGGAATGTGATCTCTCAAAAATGAGATAGGTTATTTTAGGCCTCATCATCACCATTTTTTAGCATTCTATAGTTTATTGATAGCCCTCACGAGCTCTAAGTTATGACCCTCGGAAGATTGACCTCGAAATGCACTTAGAGCACCTTGGAGACTCCTTGGTACAGGGTGGCTGCGGATGATGGATGGTCTCCGTGCCCAGAAAAAGGGTGTCACTAGGGTTCACCTAACAACCTAGAGCTAATGGCACTAATTATTCGATGCCAGGATCAGCGGTTTTAAAGTTATGCTATGGTGCACCTATGAACTAAGACACACTACTAGTTTTGGCATCGAGCAAGATCATTGTGCCAAATCCAAACAAAATGTGATCTCTTGAAAATGAGATGGGTTATTTTAGGCCTCAACATCACCATCCTACAGCATTTGAAAGTTCATCAATAGCCCTCACGAGCTCCGAGTTATGACCCTCAGAAGATTGACCTCGAAACACACTTACCTTGGAGACTCCTCTGTATGGGGTGGTCGTGAATGATAGATGGTCTCCATGGCCAAAAAAAGGGTGTCATTAGGGTTCACTCACCCACCCAGAGCTAATGGTACTGATGATTTGATGCCAAGATCAACGATTTCAAAGTTACGTTGTGGTGCACCTATGAACTGAGGCACAGTGCGAATTTTGGCATTGAGTGAGATTATTGTGCCAAATCCAAATGGAATGTGATCTCTCAAAAATGAGATAGTTTATTTTAGGCCTTAACATCATCATCCTATACCATTCAATAGTTCATCGATAGACCTCGCGAGCTCTGAGTTATGACCCTCGAAAGATCAACCTCGAAACGCACTTAGAGCACCTTGGAGACTCCTTGGTACGAGGTGCCTGCGGATGATGGATGGTCTCTATGGCTGGAATAAGGGTATCACTAGGGTTCACCTACCAACCCAGAGCTAATGGCATTGACAATTTGATGCCAAGATCAATAGTTTTAAAGTTATAGTCTGGTGCACCTATGAACTGAGGCACACTATGAGTTTTGGCATCGAGCGAGATCGCTATGCTGAATCCAAATAGAATGTGATCTCTCAAAAATGAGATAGATTATTTTAGGACTTAGAATCACCATCCTGTAGCATTTGACAATTCATCGATAGCCCTCACGAGCTCCGAGTTATGACCCTTGGAAGATCGACCTCGAAACGCACTTAGAGCACCTTGGAGACTCCTCGGTACGGGGTGGCCGCGTATGATGGATGGTCTTTGTGCCCAGAACAAAGGTGTCACTAGGGTCACCTACCCATTCGGAGCTAATGGCACTGACGATTCGATGCCAAGATCAACGGTTTCAAAGTTACGCTCTAGCGCACCTATGAATTGAGGCACACTGCAAGTTTTGGCATCAAGCGAGATCGCTATGCTGAATCCAAACAGAATGTGATCTCTCAAAAATGAGAGAGATTATTTTAGGTCTCAACATAATCATCTTGTAGCATTCCACAGTTCATCAATAGCCCTCACAAGCTCCAAGTTATGACCCTCGGAAGATCGACCTTGAAATGCACTTAGAGCACCTTGGAGACTCCTCGGTACGGGGTGGCCACGAACGATGGATGGTCTCTGTGGCCATAACAAGGGTGTTACTAGGGTTCACCCACCCACCCAGAGCTAATGGCATTGACAATTTGAATAGTTCTAGCTGTTAAGAGTTAGATTTTTAAAAGTTGTTAAGAAAATTGCAAAACTTGCTAAGCAACTTTTTGCAATTTTTGTAATTTTTGCGCTAAAACAAGTTTTATTGAAAATTTGTTTGCAAATGGACTTTACAAACTCCTAGGGACCCTAATAATGTTCTAAACATCTACACTTACCTAAAAAATATGGAATTTACCAAAAATCCACTTTAATGGACCAATTGATGGCCAAGGCTTATAGTTGCACCATGGGATCTTGTGTCCATTACAAATGTGGATGGTCACAGGGAGATCATTAGATCTATCCCTAGGCCTTATTACATCAAGAAAAGAAAAAAAAATAGGTGTTTTGCACTAGTGTTCCATGTATTGATGTGATAAAAAAGTGCATAGAATGGTTAGTGATTGTGCATACCTCATGTATGTGTTACTTGATTATTATTTTTTGATGAGATGTGGTTGGTATGTGATCGATTAACAAGATTTCTTAGCATGAGAATTGTTGGATAACCAATCCATTTTCCTACTAATTCAAATGGGTGTGCCTAAGGGCTCAACATGTTTGGGTGATATTAAATCCACACGAAAATCACTTGCTCTTCTAGAGATGCTAAAGGGTGTATACAAAGGGAATAGCATCCTTTAATATTGTAGAATTTCATTTTTGTACATTTTGATGGATATGCATTTGGAAACATGTCATGCATTCTTGAAAATTCTTTTTATTAGATGTAGTAGGTATGTGGATGATCAACAACCTTGTATTTCATTAATGTTATTGGACAAAGAACCAATTTTCCTCTCAGTTGGAAGGGTGGGCCTAAGGGTTCAACACTAATGGGTGATGTTGAACCACCTTGGTAATGACTAGTTCATTTGGGGAGGCTTGAGACTGCATGCAAAGGGATTCTTGTCAATTTTACTCTTGTTTCAAGGGGTGGACCTGAGAGCTCAACATGTTTTGGTGATGTTAAATCACCATATTAATGAATAGCTCATTTGGAGATGGTATCTAACCAAATCTTAGAAGATTATTTTTATAGTATTGTAAAAAAAAAAATTGTGAGAACCTTGCTACTAAAAATTTAGAGTATATGCATTTTTCCTAATGATTCTAAGCATGAATGCAAGATGGATCCATTTCTCAAGAGCATTCAAAAAGTTGATAGTTGTTATGAACTTTGAGCTACCTTACTAAAAGGAGGGGACTCCTTGACCATGGATGATGCAAAGATAGCACAATGGAAGAAAGGATCAAGCCAACTCCTACACAACCTTCAAGGTTTTCACAAGGATTTAACTAAAGACTTGGTCTACTTCCTTGAATGGATACTCCTAACAAACACTAAAAAAGGTTTCTAGAATTACCTTCCACAAGTACGACCCAAAACCACATGCACCCAATTCAATGCAAATATGAAAACCTCCCTCAAAATGGGCATAATGAGGATTTTGCTATTAGGAGTTACACTTTTAAAAGTTGTCAAGAAAATTACAAAAGTTGCTAAGCAACTTTTTGCAATTTTTGCACTATGATAATTTTTATTGCAATTTTTTTTGTAAATGGATTCCACAAACTCCTAGGGACCCTACTACTGTTATAAACGCCTAGACTACCTAGAAAACATATAGATAACCAAAAATCCACTTTATTGGACCAATTGATGCCCAAGGCTTATAGTTGCACCATGGGGTCTTGTATCGATTACAAAAGTGGATGGTCATAGGGAGATCATTAGATCTATCCCTAGACCTTATAGGAGGCAAGTTAATATCAGGGGGCATATCAATTTGGTAAGCATTGTTGCCACACTTTTTACCAATGGAGGAAGAGTCAGCATATGTTGTAATAATGCATGGTAACCATGATGAACCAACAAAAAGGAGAAACACTATGAACCATGATGCACTTGAACATGAAGATGATTATGGAGAGGATCAAATGCAACATGTTGCTTTAGTCCCAAATGTTGACAATATACAAGGGTTTGACTTTGACAATATACAAGATCACATTATTAGAATAAAATAATAAGTAAAATATACAATGGAAACCTCACACCATAAAAAATAATGAAATGCATTGATAAGACTTATAGTAAAGGCTTACACAATATTAGCATCATAAAATCACTTTTTGTTTCAATGCCCCATTGTGAATGAGTATTCAAATTTATTGACACCTTCCTCAAATTGTTTTTTAAGATATCAAGTATTCTAATTGTTCATCCGTACTTTCTAGATTTTTCTTATTTGATTAGTTTGATAAAAATAGTTTTAATAATCATAATGTCAGCTCTATGTCAAATAAGAAAAAAACCAAACTTGTAATAAGATATCTGCAAGCAATTATCTTTCATATAGTTATAAATGCTCTTAAAATTGTCCTTATAGCCTTGTATCACATGGAAATATGATTTGCAAGAATTTTTCAATATCTTCCTCTTATAATTCCTTACAAAGAACCTATCAAAATAAAAATTAGAATGTGCAACTAAATTAACCTGTCTTTTTCATTATTATAAAATCCATTTACAAAAAAAAATTCACATTTTACATCATAATACATCATAAATCTTAAGAATTCTCCCCAAAATCACCCACCACCCACCACCACCCCCCCCCAACTATTCATGATGTACCTACATTCCAATATCATAAAAAAATTAGTAACTTATTGTATTAAACAAGATAATCATCAGTTCATTGAATCATTATGAAGAAAATAACATAAGATGTAAATATACCTAGTCGAGTGTTCCAGTAGGGTCCTCTCTCTGTTTTAGGGTCTCCAACAGGGCTTCATGATCAGCATTAGTAATAGTAAAAAGTTCTTTTACTTTTGGTCTTCCTTGATGCTTCAACAACTTTACATTTGTTGCTATAATAAAATGTGAATATATGAGAATTATTTTGTGCTTCTGATAGTCTTCGAATGTAGGAATTTATTTCCTTCTAAGCATGTATGTCTGCAGCCATGTTCTAGTGACAACCACTGAACTAGTAGGATATGTGAATCCATCATCATTTGTGAATGGTTGTGCAAGTTTTTTTTTACCTCTTACACAACATGCTAACCAATAATTGGATTTTGCATCATTCCCTTGTGGTGTAACCAATGCAAAGACATGTCTTGGCTGAAGTAGATCTGATAGATGGTTCTGCTCAAGTGAACTTTCCATGTCATCATTTCTGATAGAGGGTATGATAGAAAATGGAGTAAGATAATGTGGAGCCCATGTGTCCACCCACTCACTTGACTCACAGTGATCCCAATCACACTAAAAAAAACTAGGACAAAAGCAAGCTAGTTGTTGTGTCCAAATGGTCCATGTACTAGAATCAAAGCTCCAGAATGAATGCATTTTTTATAAAGTCTCTCACAGTAGCTCAATCTGATCTATTAGCTATGGACCCTTCCTCAACCAACCAAAAGAACCTGTGTACCACTGAATCAAGAGTCCCCCCTGTGATAATGCTAAACAACACCAATCAACAATGCTACGAGCGTCAAGAAGCTCTACTGCTGAAATCTTCAGTTGCTCCTTAACTAGAGCTCTCTTCACACATGCCCCTACTCCATCGTGTTCCCCTTTTCTATGGTCGGACTCAAAAAAACTCCAAATATGAGGCACCCCTCTCTCTACGTGCATCCTACACTACCAATAAAACATGCGAGCATTCTTGAATTGACTTGTACAGTTATCTGACCAAATGATATGTCTATCCATAGCAATTGCATGCTCATGCAAGAAATCAAAATAATTCTGGAAACAATGTTGCACAAACTCGTAAGAGTGAGATCTATCATCACTCATATAAAAATGATACTCTCGAATAATCTTCTGATTATCTTTCGCACTATCAAGGGCATGTCTATATGTTATGTGAACGAAAATAGCAATTTGAATAGAGTTGTAATATTGAGATTGTGTCTCATTTTGAGGTTGCAATGTGTAGTTCTAAAAAAAATCAACAACTGATATAATAGTGCCAATGGGAAAAGTCTCCTTACACATTCTAAATTGTTGATCCAACCACTGAGACCTATGACTATGTCTTGCATACTTGTAGAAAAGATTTTCCTTGAAATTTGAAATAAAACTAGCCACACTAATATATTTTCCAACCAATTCACATCTGAGCTCTCACCCCCACTCTTCAATGTGTATTTCACCGTTTCATGTACATTTTTTTTCACTATTGTCTTTTCAAGATCTTGTTCACACCCCTCATGGAAACATGTGTCAAACTTGGATAAGCCACCACTTTCTGAACACTTCTCATTTAAGCAAGCATTTCTATAAAAGAAACAACCATCAGTTCTATGACATAAAAGTTGATCTAGCAAGTCTCTTGATGATTTTGGAAGCCCACTAGCACCACAATTCTCCAACATTTCTTTACTATACAAAGTAGAATGAATGGAGCATAATAGTTCATAGTGCATAGAAAATTCAACATGATATTTGCAACAACATGTATTTCGAATTTTGAGTGGCACACAATGAAATAGCTTCAAAGATTCAAAAGCCCTTTATGATATATGATGACTTGGATGACTCTCTCTAAATTGTTTGAACAACATAGTTTGACTTACCTCCAAATAGTGTTTAGGATGTGTTGTGTGGTCTCTGATACCAATTCTCAACTTTAACACATCTTTAGCATTGGGTGATACTTGTGAGCTAGAGTGCCAAAATTGTGTAATTTCTTCCTTCACATCATTGGATAGCTTCTTATCAAAACATGGGAGTCTCCAACCAAATGCCCATGTTTCATTTTGAAGAGGATCATCAATTTTCTATCATTAACTAAGTGCTCTTCTCAAAGTAGTATGATTTAGATTCAAATCAATACAAGTTTGTCTCATATATCTACCCTTTCTCAAATGATGACTTACTAAAGAGGTTGTAATAACCCTTCAAGCAGCTTTGTTATCCTTCTCCCTACTATTTTTTCCAATGCTATTTAGAGCACTGAAAAGATTCTTCACAATAATGGCATTTCTTTCCAACTTTTTATTGACACGAATCTTCAATTTGGAAAGCATAGGTCTCATATTTTGCATCTTTAATAAGTGCATGAAAAGCTGATATTGCTCCACCACTATCTTGTTGCCGAAAAATATCTTATATAGTCTTGAAGCCCATAACCAAATAGTTCTTTCTAATTTTTTCCCTTCAAAGTGGTAATAATCATTTCATCAATTTCAATTATCCATTTTGGTGTTCTAGAACCTTCATTTCAATTATAATTAGGAGATATGTAAGGTTCTTGTGCATTGTCATGTTTGACATGGTCAATTATGCAATTTGCATTATGACTTGGTAGCATTTCATCCTCAAATTTTTCATTCTCTAAATTTTCAATTCTGGCATTATCATTTTCAATAGGTACATTTTCATTCCCCAACTGCACATATTCATTATCTAACTCTATAATTTCACCTTCGACTAATTCATCATCAACTTGACTGATATTTAACATACCTTGTCTTTTTCTTTGGTGTTTCATTTTGTCCCTTTCCCTATATGCTGCAATGTCTTCATTGGATACCTTCCTTTTTCATTTAGCCTTTCGCCGAGTGCTGCTCCCCATTCAAATGATAATATTGGACACCTAGGGTTATATTTTCAAACTTTTTCTAATTGGTTGGGCCCCAAAACGTGACTTTTTATAAAACCAATGAAAAAAAACCTCAAAAATTGATGTTTTCAGGTCTGCAGGGATAGGGAATAGGTTGGAAAATGATGCCAATTATATCGGATATCTAATATGCCCCAAGAAGATTTTGGAGGGAAAAATGAATATGGGTTATAATTTATGAGTTATCAATTATTTGAGTTATAATACTATGTAAAGATATAACATATAATCTATTAATATATAATAATATATTATGTTATTCTTATTGTAATCTATAAATATAATATATATTATTATATTATATATATATATATATATATATATATGTTATTAATATATAATAATATATTATGTTATTAGTATTATAATCTATAAATTATGTGTGTGTGTGTGTGTGTGTGTGTGTGTGTGTGACCCTAGGGGTCCTAGGACCCCTAGGGACATATTATAATCATTCATATGTGTTGAAGGGGGTCATTGGGTGACCTATGACCCCCTTTGACCCATTACATGACAACATATGTCCCTAGGAGTCCTAGGACCCCTAGGGACATATCACAATCCTTCATATGAGTCAAAGGGGGTCATAGTCCTTCGACCCATTACATGATGACATATGTCCCTAGGACCCCTAGGGACATATCACAATCCTTCATATGGGTCGAAGGGGGTCATAGGGTTACCTATGACCCCATTCGACCCATTACATGATGACATATGTCCCTAGGGGTCCTAGGACCCTTAGGGACATATCACAATCCTTCATATGGGTCGAAGGGGTTATATGATGACCTATGATCCCCTTCAACCCATTACATGATTACATATGTCCCTAGGGTTCCTAGGACCCCTAGGGACATATAACAATCATTCATATGGGTTGAAGGGGTTCATAGGGTGACTTATGGCCCTCTTCGACCCATTACATGACGACATATGTCCCTAGGGGTCCTAGGACCCCTAGGGACATATCACAATCCTTCATATGGGTTGAAGGGGGTCATAGGTCCCTTCGACCCATTACATGATGACATATGTCCCTAGGGGACATGTAGAATCTTTCATATGGGTCGAAGGGGGTCATAGGGTGACCTATGACCCCCTTCGACCCATTTTATGATGACATATGTCCCTAGGGGTCCTTAGACCCCGAGGGACATATTAGAATCTTTCATATGGGTCGAACCCTATGACCCCCTTTGACCCATTACATGACAACATGTCCCTTGGGGTCTTAGGACCCTAGGGACATATTAGAATCATTCATATGGGTCAAAGGGAGTCATAGGGTGACCTATGACCCCCTTTGACCCATCACATGATGACATATGTCCCTAGGGGTCCTTGGACCCCAAGGGACATATTAGAATCGTTCATATCGGTCGAAGGGGATCATAAGGTGACCTATGACTCCTTTCGACCCATTACATGACGACATATGTCCCTAGGGGTCCTAGAACCCCAAGAGACATATTAGAACCATTCATATGGGTCGAAGGGGGTCATAGGGTGACCTATGACCCCTTTCGACCCATTACATGACGACATATGTCCCTAGTCGTCCTAGGACCCCTAAAGACATATTAGAATCATTCATATGGTTCGAAGGCCCTTCAACTCATTACATGATGACATATGTCCCTAGGGGTCCTAGGACCCCTAGGGACATATTAGAATCGTTCATATGGGTCAAAGGGCCCTATGACCCCCTTCGACCCATTACATATTAGAATCATTCATATGGGTCGAAGGGGGTCATAGGGTGACCTATGACCCCCTTCGACCCATTACATGATGACATATGTCCCTAGGGGTCCTAGGACCCCTAGTGACATATTAGAATCATTCATATGGGTCGAAGGGGGTCATAGGGTGACCTATGACCCCTAGTGACATATTAGAATCTTTCATATGGGTTGAATGACCCATTACATGATGACATATGTCCCTAGGGTTCTTAGGACCCCTAGGGACATATTAGAATCCTTCATATGGGTCAAAGTGGGTCATAGGGTGACCCCTTTCGATCCATTTCATGACAACATATGTCCCTAGGGGTCCTAGGACCCCTAGGGACATATTAGAATCCTTCATATGGGTCGAAGTGGGTCATAGGGTGACCTATGACCCCCTTCGACCCATTACATGATGACATATGTCCCTCTAAGGGTCCTAGGACCCCTAGGGACATATTAGAATCCTTCATATGGGTCAAAGGGGGTCATAGGGTGACCTATGACCACCTTTGACACATTACATGATGACATATGTCTCTAGGGGTCCTAGGACCCCTAGGACATATTAGAATCCTTCATATGGGTCGAAGGGGCTTCGACACATTACATGATGACATATATCCCTAGGGGTCCTAGGACCCCTGGGGACATATTAGAATGATTCATATGGGTCAAAGGGGGTCATAGGGTGACCTATGACCCCCTTCAACATATTACATGATGACATATGTCCCTAGGGGTCCTAGGACCCCTAGCGACATATTAGAATCCTTCATATGGGTCGAAGGGACAATATTATATTTAATAATTATATTATATTGTATATTTTAATATAATAATAATATATTATTATATAAGAATAATAATCATACATGTTACTAGATTATAGATTTAATAATAATAATATATATCATATATATCACTATATTATATTTAGAACTATATTATATTTAATAATAATAATCATACATATTACTATAATGTAATAATAATTATAATAATTATAATATTAATGTCCACACTTTCATGAAATAAATTTCCTCTAAAACTGTCTAAAGTTACCCTCTTAAGTTTATTTCCTTTTAAATTTGTCTCCCTCCAAATTTAAAATTCAAAAAAATCTCCCTTTTGAAATTTTGCTCCAAATATGGGTGTATCCGATTAGGCCTGGTATTTACCAAGCCTATTCGGTCAACTCAAAAAAAATGTGTTTGAGAAGGGTTTCAGTAACACTTAGACTTAGGGTAGCCATCTGACAATGTTATTTTGATCGAAATTGAATGAAACGAATAGGGTTTTTTAATATCACTCTCGAGATTCCATCGATATAATTGCTGTCAAATTCTAAGTTTGATAAGTATTTATTAGTTAATTTTCAATGAAGATTGTTGTAAAGTGTTGATTGACATACTGATTGAGAAATAGCTATAACTTTCAAATGGTATAACATTTTTTAAATCTAAAAGTTTCGTCACATTCTATGCTTTGCCTAGTATAAGAAAAAATAAAATTTAAATTTCGTAAAATTTTCTATTAGTTAAGGTGGTCAGACAGGAGTGTTTTTTTTCCAAAACAAATTTGGTAGAAAATTCATATTTAATTATTTATTTAGAATAAAAATACCCAAAAATATGCGTCATATCCGAGCATGAGTCCACTTTTTATATCTATAATTATATTTAAAAACTATTATCATTTGATTTTGATTAAGGTGGTCAGACATACATCTACTCTTTATTTTCGCCCTGAAGTTTTCATAGTACTACATTGAAATCCAAACTTTTGACCAATCAATTTTTTTTTTTCTCCACATAAGGCCTAGTAGTTTAGAAACTAAATTCAATTTCCTATAGATTATTTTCTTACCAAATTTTGATATAAAGTCCATAACCATTTTAAAATTATGTGTCAAGTTGACATAACCCTGATTTGTTGATTTTTCACTACCACTTAAGGCCATAGTTTGGTACACCATGATCCTACACATACCCTAATATAATGTCCTAGGTTCTTTATCCCTCAATAAATAACTCATTTTCTTGTCAAATGCATCAAAATAGACAACTAAACACATTTGATCATCTAGTCTATAATTCTCAGGGATATCATTCAAAACTTTTGTAAATCTAATATTGAATTGAGGCACAAGTTCATCACACTTAAAACGAATCTTCAAGAACTTATCATAAGAATTAGATATGATTACTCTTTCTCCAAATTGCTCTATGAAGGAAAAATACAACTCACCCCAAGATGATATAGAACATGCTGGTAGAAAAGAAAACTAGTCTCTAGCATCACCTTCCAAAGTTTGAACAAATAACTTCATATGCGAATCCTCATGAGCAATCTCATAGTCATCCATCAAATCACTGAACAACTCAACATGATGACTAGCTAAAACAAGATAGTTCCCACTAAACTTAGGTATAAATTTTCTAATATCATTAGGAATGACATTTGGGAAACCATGAATACTCTTTTTCACACATTTATCCAACAATTTAAAGATTATGATGTAATCCTTTCGCATAGTATACATTTTTAACATTATATTTTTTTAATTGAAAGTAATAAAGCATATTCTAATAATTTGTGCAATCTAATCATCTTGAAATCTAAAATAGTCACCATCATATTTTTTGAGTTTCAAAAACTTATTTTTCACTATGATGTGGAGCCTAATCAGTCTTGGAGGTTTATTCGGTGCAATTCCCCTCGGATTATTTCTATACGGGTTTATTTCTATGGGGGTTTGGGGACAGCACCCCTTGTGGGGTCCTAGGGTAGTGCCATAGGTTCAAGGGGCAACGCCCCCCCAAAAATGACTCTACTATTGTAAAATACATTGTCTGCTATTTTTCTATTGGATGACTTATTCTAGCCCTAATTTTAAGCAACAAAATCTTATATAAAAAGGCGTCGGGTTAGGGATTTCATAATGTATGATGAGATTGTAGCTTCTTGTAGTAGTATTAAGTTGTAAGGGATTACAAATTGTAATCACTGGGTAATAACAATAATAGCCTTGTTGTTGGTGGGCGTAGCCCAGGGATTGGTGAACCATGTTAAATCCTTGTGTCTTGCGTTCTCTTCTGTGCGATTTATTATTTCTTGATATTGGTTATATTTTCATGTAACTGTTATTTTTGTCTATGGCTAATCTTAACAAGTGGTATTAGAGCTATATTGTCATCATTTTTTTTATAGCTATCCTTTGTAGGAAGGTCTCATGGTTGAGTGTGAGTCTCACAATTTAGTAGGAGCTATCACAGATGAGGGTAAGCTGAAGGTTGAGAAGTTTAATGGGTAGAAATTTCAATTATGGAAAATGAAAATGGAGGAATACCTTTATTAAAAGGGTTTATGGTAGCCATTGGAAGGAAAATCCAAGAAATAGGGAACTTTGACATATGAGGAGTGGGAAATTTTGGATAGAAAGGCATTTGTAAATATTTGATTATGCCTGGCACAATCAACAAATTTTGGATAGAAAGGCACTTGTAAGTATTTGATTATGCCTAGCACAATCAATGACATTTAATATTACAAAAGTGAAGATGATGGAAGAGTTGATGCAAACCCTAGTGAAACTGTATGAAAAGCTTTCCACCGAGGTATTTCTCATGAAGCATTTATTTGATATGAAGATGGTAGAAGGCAAATTTTTTGCAGATCATTTAAATGAGTTTAATAAAATTATTACTCAATTATCTTATGTAAATGTTAATTTTGATGATGAAATTAGGGCTCTCTTGATTTTGTGTTCTTTTCTTGAGAGTTGGAGTGACTTGGTAATGGTTGTGAGTAATTCTAATTTTGAATCTAAAACCCTAAGATTTGATGATGTCATTGGTGTTATTCTAAGTGAGAAAACTCATTAGAAAACCTCAGGTGGATCTACATTAGGAAGTGTTTTGAATGCATAGAGAAGAGGCGGAATGATGAGAGAGGAAGTAATTCTAGAAATCATGAAAAATCAAGAGGAAAATCAAAGGGGAAAATGTCTCAATCCAAAGGACCAATAGATTGATGGTACTATGGGAAACTAGGGCATAAGAAGAAATATTATTAGACTAGAAAGAATAATGAAGGAGACAAAAAAGATGGAACAAGGAGGCAAATGTGGTAAGTGACAAATTAGAAGACGATGCTTTGCTTCTTTCTTTAGAAAGTATTTCAATGATTCTTAAGTTTTAGATTCAAGGGCTTCATTTCATGCTACACCCCTTAGAGGTTATTTTATTGATTATGTCCAAGGGGATTTTGAGATTTTTTGTTTGGGGCATAATGAAACCAATCATATTGTTAGAAAGGGAATCATTGGCTACTACATGAGGTAAGACATGTTCCAAGACTAAGTAGGAATTTAATTTTAGCAAGGAAACTAGGTGATGAGGGTTGTGTAGTTACTTTTAAAGATAAAAATTGGAAGGTTTCAAAAGGTTCCCTTATGGTAGAAAAGGGTGTGACAGTAGGCACCTTATATCTTTGTACAAGTCATATTGTTCCTTCTACTTTAATTATTTTAGAGAAAAATGAATGTCTAGGAATAGTTATTGCAGTTGAGCAGGGAGAATAAATAGTTACTATAGATTCAAATACAACACTATGGCACAAAAGAATTGGATACATGAGTAAAAGAGGTATGAAATTACTTCATTCAAAGAAAGTTTACCAGGTCTGAAATGTTTCAATATGGATTTCTATTAAATTTTTCTGTATGAAAAATGAAAGAGAGTTAGTATTGTGAAGAGTAAGAAGCAAAAGAAAAATGAGAAATTAGAGCTTGTGGATACAAATGTATGGGGAGCAACTCAGGTATCTTCACTTGGTGGCTCTCATTATTATTTACATTCACTGATGATGCAACTAGAATAGTATGGGTTTTTTTTTTAGATAAAAATATGATGTATTTATAACTTGTAAGAAATGAAAATTCTTGGTTGATAATGAAACTAGTAAAAAGCTAAAATATCTCAGATCTAATAATGGTGGTGAGTATAGCAGTGAAGAATTTGAAGATTATTTCTCCACTAATGGTATTCATAGATAGAAAACTATTCCAAGGACTCCATAGGAAAATATAGTGGCTAAATGTATGAACAAGACAATAATGGAGCGTCTACGAACAAATGAGGTTGCATCTTGGGTTGCCCTTGAATAAATGGGCAGCGGATGTCAATACTATTATGTATTTGATTAATAGAGGTCCCTTTACTCTTTTGGGTTGTGGTACTCTAGAGGAAGCATGGTTTGGTAAGAAGGTGAATTATTCTTTTCTTAGAACCTTTGGTTCCAAAGCATTTCCACATATATATTAGTTCTGAAAATAGAACCAAGCTAGAAGCTAAGTCAAAGAAATGTGTATTTGTTGGATATGGCATTGATGAATTTGGTTATAGGATTTGGAATTTTCAAAATTATAAAATTGTAAGAAGCAAGGATGTCATATCGAATAACAAAGTGTTGTACAAAGATCTATTGCAGAAATATGACAAGAAAGAAATGATTATGCAATGCTAGATTATACTCCAAAAGATGATGTTCTAGTAGTTCCTTATGCTCTATAACAACTGTAACAACAAATACCATAGACCCTTGTAAATATTAGACAATCAAGAAAGATTTTCTCCCTCTTTGTCCTTTATTTTACTAGCTGATGCTAGTGAACCTAAATGTTATGATGAAGTTGTGCAAGTGGATACAAAGATTCAATGGGAATTTTCATTGAAAGAAGAAATAGACTCCTTGCTGAAAAATCAGACATGGGACTTATATAAATTGAGTATAGGTAAATGGACTTTACATAATAAATGAGTTTTCAAGTAGAAAGAAGATGATGAAGGTAAGAAAATATTTAAATCTAGGTTAGTGGTAAAAGGATTTGCATAGAAAAAGGCTATTGATTTTGATGAGATATTTTCACCTGTTGTTAAAATGACTTCTATTTGTACTATTTTAAATATTGTATCTACTAAAAAATTTGCATTTGGAGAAAATTGATGTTAAAATAACCTCTCCTCATGGTGATTTGGATGAAGAGATATATACGGTATAGCCATAGGGATTTGAAGTCAAAGGTAAGTAAAATGTATTATGCAAATTGGAGAAAATTTTATGTGGCTTGAAGTAAGTACCTCGACAATGGTATCTAAAATTTGATAGTTTTATAAATGAGCATGGTTATACTCGATGTCTTCTTACCATTGTGTTTATTTCAAGAGGTTAGATGATGATAACTACATTATTTTATGTTTATATGTTGATGATATGCTTGTAGTTGGGTCTAACATAGATCACATTAAGGGGTTAAAAGAATAGTTAACATATTCATTTGCTATGAAGAATTTGGGGACAACAAATAAAATCCTTTATATAAAAATTTGCAGATATAGAAAGAACAAAGAATTGACATTATCTCAAGTTGATTATATTGAGAAGGTGTTGCAATGTTTCTATATGGAGAATGCTTAAGCTGTCAACACACCTTTACCTGGTCATTTAAAACTGACTAGGGAGATGTGTCCAAAGACACCAGAAGAGGAGGCTAAATTGTCCAAGGTACCTTATGCTTAAGCTATAGGAAGCTTAATGTATGCCATGGTATGTACTAAGACAAATATTGCAAATGTAGTGAGAGTTGTTAGTAGCTATATGAGTCATCCAAGGATTGAGCATTGGAATGTAGTTAAATGGATTCTCAGATATTTGAGAGGAGCATTTAGTAAGTGTTTACATTTTGGGGGCTTTAATACTAACTTATAGGGATATGTTGACTCAAATTTGGTAGGGGATATTGCTACCAGGTGGAGTGCTACATGTTATGTATTTACTATTGGTGAGACAATAGTGAATTAGATCTCTTTGTTGCAGACGGTTAATGTTTTATCCACCATAGAGACAAAGTATGTTTTTGCTAGATAGGAAACTAAGGAGATGATATGGCTTAAGTTCTTCATGGAAGAAATGGGACACTCACAAAGGGATAATTATTTATTTACAAATAACCAAAGTGTCATTCATCTTGCCAAGAATTCTTCTCTACATTCAAAGATAAAACACATATAGTTGTAGTACCATTTCATTTAGTTAATTTTGGATGATGGATAGTTATAGTTAGATAAGATATATATAGATGATAATCTAGCATATATGTTTAACAAGGAAATAAAAAGGGAGAAGTTGAACTCCTCTTCAGCTTCAGTTGGTCTTCTAAACTGAATAGAATAAAATAACAACAGAGTCCAGGGTGGTTTTATATTCTAGTGGGAGCTACAGGTTTAGCAATGCTATGATCAGTCTCCAAGTGGGATGTTATTATTATGAAGTCTAATCAATCTCCAAGTGGGATATTATTATGACTTAGAGCCTAATTAGACTTGGAGGTTTATTTGATGCAGTTTCCCCCTAGATTATTTCTATGGGGGTTTGGGGGCAGCACCCTAGATGCCCTCCCTGTCATAGTCAAAGGTGGGGTTGAGGGGCAACACCCCCATGGGGTTTTTAGGAGGTAGTGCCCTCAAAGCCAAAAATTACTTTGCTATTGTAAAAGGTTATTGGAAATAAAAATGGGAAATATATACTTTTGAGAGGTGGGTGTGAATTAGAAGTACTAGTCTTTAACCAATAAAACTTTTAACTTAAAACAAGTATGCATTAACATATTGAAATAACATGTAAAGTAAATGAATCCACATAAACACTTGACACCATATATGATTACCTAGAAACCCTCTAATGAGAAGATAAAATTGGGGTGGGGATGACACCCACAATTCTTCACTACTGCAACAATAAAGTGTCACATGTTAAGGTTACATAGTTTGACAATTTTCATGATCTTCCCTATAAAGGCCTACCCTATTAAAGGCTTACAAAGGATTGTTAAATCCTATCCTATTAAAGGATTTTAACACCATATTAGAAGTGTGCCTAGCTAAAGGACTTTAAAACACTCACTTGGAATGTCACCCTATTAAAGGATTTTATAATGACTATTAAATCAACCTTAATCCAAAGGATTTCACCCTACTAATATAGTTTTTAGAAAGTAATAGTATAATGTTTGATCTAATAACTTACAACTTTGTCTTGCTGATCTTAGATCATATTTTTGTCAATCTTGAACCTCTTGATTGGTTATAACAATGTTGTATAGCTTCTCCTCTATTTTACAAATTGATTCTGCAATTCTTTCACACTTCTAAGTCGCCTTGAATATTTACTGATCAATTCACCCCTGTCACTTCCTTTAATTCTTCACTCGCATCACTTCCTTGCATACACACACATATATACTAAATTATGGGGTTTTCTCTCCCTTAAAAGGACTTTGGTGGCTTAGGGTTAGGTATGAATCTATGACAAAGATTCATTAATTTTCTCGCTTAATTCCTTCCATTTTTTTGATTGGTTGCATGTTGATCGCATAGGAAATCCAAATAGATTCAATCTTATCTTCAAAGCTTCAAGATCTATCCATAAGTTGGCATAAAAATGATTTACATAGTTGTTTGTTCCATTACAAAAAACTAGGTCCATTCTGTGTTACTCGACACTTGATAATACTGATGCTTGACACTTACTATAATTCTATCTTGCTTGGCACTTAAACTTTCTCAGCTTCAACTGTTCACTTGGCACTTGAATTGCTTGGCACATGAGTGACTCGGCACTCATTACAACTCAACATGTGTTACTAGCTTGATATGAACTTAGTAGATATCTTAAGTGTGTTGACACTCAATTGTCAAAACCAATCTGAGATCAAAATCTCCAAAATGAGTGTCAAAAACACTTAACTGTACATAAAAAATCTAATTTCCTCAAGTAGAATATATACATAGTTTGGCATATATATACAAGTCTTCAAAATTTTCAAAACTTTGTAATAGACTCATATACCTCAAAATTTGCTCAAAATTTTGTAAGTCCCCTTGAGTTAATGTGCCCATTTTGTGTCCAAAATTTCTTCTATTCTCTAAGTAAATTTGCTTCACACTGATACCCTTTGTCTTCAAAATTACTGACACTTTGGTTCTATTTGATATACTCTGTTTCTTTTCTTTTTCTGGTTGCTCCCCCTTTGCTTGCTCTCCCCCTTTTTGGGTTATCTATTATCTCCCCATTTCATATTTATCTCCCCCTTTATTTGTTAATATCTTCGCCTTTTTGATATTGATGTCAAAGGTTCTATACATTGATTTTGTATTTGTCCAAAAATTTCTTGTGGACTTCCATTATAATCTTTAAAGTAGCATCCCAATTGTCTAATGCAACATATAATGATTTTATCTGGATGGTTGTCTCTGCTGCAAGATGAACTAGTTCGTCCAATGTTGAAAGATTGGGATCTTTCTTCAATACTATTTCTTCATATGTTGATTCCTTTTGGAGTATTTCCATATGAGGGGTTAGGGATGCTTGTATATTAATCAACTTGGCTCTAATGTTAGCCTCTTTTGCTATTAACATGACTAGTTGATTTTTTTTATGAAGCACAGAATTAAAGTGCTTCTCACTTTGAGCTAGATTTTGGGGCAGTTACATACCTGAGATCTTCAAGTTTCTATCTAGACTTAGAATTATGTGGCTCATTTCTTGTGTGAAGAGTGTCAGATCACACAATTTTGTGTACAATGAGAATATGTTCTCAAATACTTTCTTCACTTTCTCAATTTTGTTGGCCAATTCGACTTGTGATAGTGCTATTCCACCAAATATCTTCTCATTGACTTTCCCTTGAAATTTCTTTTCAGACCATTCCATGAGTTTAACATTAGTATCTTGGTCTTCATTGATCATCTGTTCAACAATTTCTGATAGTTGTTCTAATATAGGTTTAGATTCATCAGGTGTTTCCAAACTAAAAGGATCTAAAAAGATGTCTTTGATCTCCTAATGTGCTTGCCTCTATTTGTACTCTTTTTTGAGTAATTCTTGATTCTTATTTCTCTCCAATGCTTCTTACAGTATATTGATCTGTTCTAATGTTATTATTGCATAATCATATTTGGGTATCACTATGTCTTCATCTAAAAGTGCATCATCATAGTGAAATACCTTAGCAACCTTTTTTGAGCTGGAGCCTGGTGCTGAAATCTACAATGGTATTGCATCAGTTCTTGGCCTTTGAAGAACTTTAGTAAGAGTGCTAGAAGTTGGTAAGTTTACCAATGTCTGTATGGCTTCTTGCTCCTTCTCCTTGGTTATGTCCTTTTATTCATTAGATCTACTTTTATCAATTACAATCAATTGAGGTGCACCTTGTGTTTGTGTAGTAGGTACAAAAACATCTATCTGTCATGCTTGTTCTTTTGTAGGCTCCCTTACTTCTGCAGTCTGAGTTGTATCAACTACATCAACTTTTGTAGTAGTGTCAACCTTTTTGGATTTATCTTCTAGTTGTATTATTTGTTGAGCATTGGTAGCTGTAGGGATGGTAGAAGGTGGTTCTTGTGTGTTCACCTTTTCCCTTGTTATATCAACTACTACTTTTTGAAGTTCATCCACACTAACCAATATAGGATTTTCACACAACCTTGCTTGTAATGTGGATTGGTCAAGTATCTTATACAAATCTTCTACAGTTAATGGATTAATGTTCTAAGGTGAGTTATTAGGATAATCTTTCACTATTATGGTCTCTATAGGTGTGTTTGTGTCATGTGGAGGGCTCATTGCTAGCAATTGTGATTCTTCCACACTTTGTTGTGTCTCCTCCACAATGATGTCTTCTTTTTATTTTTATGTTTCTTCTTCCTTGTCTTCACCTTCTTCCTCATTGTTTCTTCCCTCAAAGGGATCTGCTTCTCCTTCTTTGATAGTTGTTAGTCCATATATTAACCTCCACATTTGTGTGGATTTCTTCACAACATCCTCAATTTTATTCTTTAAAATTTTGAATGTCTTGTACTTTGGTGCAAATCTTCTACCATATTTCTTATTAGCCTTAATTATTTTTCCTTTTGACAACTCTAGCATCACTCGTGCTAATGTCGATTCTCTTATTTCTTTTTCTATATTTAGGCAATAGTGCCACTTATTCTCAACAATTGTATACAACTCTTTAGGCATTGTATTATCAAATTCAAGAGGAGTGTTCTTGAAATTTTCCGTCATGGCATATACTGACTCTTCAATCATTTTCTGGTCTTCTCTACCAAGTTTTCCAAAATCAATATTTTTCAAACTTATCAAATCTGCATTATCCCTAACATTATCACAAATGTTTTCAAGATCAAATTTGGGAGCATGAAGTACCATTCTAAATTGGCTTGTGTCCTTAGACTCTGTCTTCTCATCATCTATCTCTGGTTGTGCTATGTAATTTCTTCTTGGTTTCTTCTACACAAAACTAGTCTACTCAGTAGCCTTAGTTTTCTCTTTTGCTTGCTCCTTGGATTTTTGAGTAGTTTCCCTTGTAGTGTCTCTTGTTGCTAGAGTTGTAGGCTTTGTTGCACTTGGTTTTGTAGCCTTCTTTGCCTTTGGTTGTGCAACAGGCTGTGTCTTGGCTTTTCTTTTCTTTGGTTGTGGCTTTGATGGTGCTTCCTCGACATCTTCTCCCTTGGCACCTTCTTCTTCCTAATCTTCACCCATGCCTTTGGTCAAAGCAAGAGGTTCTTGGCCTTGTACCTCTTCTTCCTTTTCTTCTTCTTCATCATCTTCTTCATCGTTATCTCCTATACCTTCCCCAAACTTAGCTTTTAGTTTCTTCACCATTTTATCTTTATTTTTCAAAGTCAAGGTTGTCTTCAATTCCATCTCAACCTTTGACTTTACAACATCATAATTACCAAAAATTGTGGCAGTCTTATCAACTTCTTTAGCAAGTAGTGCAATTATAGTAGCTGAAGCTTCATCAATATTAATTTCATATCCTAGAGGTCTTAACCATCTAACTCTAGGTACAGTAGCTTGGATGAAAGTGTAGTCAATGTCTACAAGAAAGCAAATATCATTGTAATGTTTCTCTACTAGTGAAACATGAATTCTTAACATTTGTTTCATGGACTTCTTGAAGTCTTCAAAATAGCTAGTCATTACTAACTCAAAATTCTCTCCCATTTGTTCAATATACTCATTGATTTGCACAGCAACTGACCTATTGGTCTTCCATCCTACTCTATCAAAAGATGGGAACTCATTTTGCACATAAAAAAATATACATATTAGTATTTAACCAAACTTACATTGAGCACTCTTTGACTTCTTTATTGCTCATAGGTTTTCCATTATCTACTGCAATTGGAGTTCTGCAAGATCATAGGTATGATATTTCTTTACTATTTTATAGCCTACATCAACTACTATAAAAGGAACACAATTTAGTCTGTTTAACTGATAGAATTTATGTGAAATGACCCTAACGAAAAAGTCAAGAAGTGGATTTGTGATAGTGTCAATAGTCATTCCACGCTTGTTCCACTTAGCTCTTGTATTTTGCTCAATTACCTCTTTAGAATCACTTCTTAATGTCTTGGGCCGATCTAGGGTTGGGTATCCAATAACCCTATGTATATTTCTCTTTGAAATTTTGATAGGTCCTCCTTCTAGCCATAGACATCCATCATGTATTTTGCTCAGAACAATTTTGATCCATTCAGTTTTGAAAATTGTTGGGAAATCTAGGGCATGGGTTAAGCCCTTCCTCTTTGCAATTTTAAATTCCTCCTTTAGTACCCCATTTTTGCATAATTTTTCATATGCTTGTCTGATTTCCATGTCTCCAATGCCTCCTACCTTGCAATTATAACATTTCCTCACATCTTGGACCATTAAAACCTTAGGCAAAATGACAGATAATGTGCCTGTTGGGTCATTCTTCTATGCAACTTTTTTTATGGCCTTGAAATCTAGTTGCTTGACCTCATTGCTAACTATTGGAACTTTGAATGTTTCCTTCTCCTTTACATTCTTTGAACTTGAGGCCATTATGCAAGCTAGGGTTTTAACAAATATAAAAATTCGTAGCTTAGTAGATGAAGAATACCTTTGAAATCAATGAACTAATGCTTGATCTTGCTTGTAAATTGCTTCTTCACTCTGCTCGCTCTTGCTCTATATTCATAATGATGAAAAATATGTGAAATTTACCCTTATACCCTTTCAAAATATAGCATTTATTGCATGGTACATTTACAGTTGTAAACTTGGCTTCAATACAATTTTTGTTTCACTCAACATTCATTGATTTTACCATCACTTGGCAGCTATTAGAATTACCCTTACTTGGAACCTATAGAAATTTCCCTCACTTGGTAGCTATTACTAACTCAACTTCAACTGACTTTGGCTAACATCTCGACACATACTAGTACTTTACTCGATAATTGAAGAGGACTTTTCACACTTGGCAGTGATGTGAAAACTTAAAGATTTGACCTTAGATTTTCTTTATTATCTTACATCTTTCTTCATGCTAATATATCTTTTCAGTACTAAATTCTTTTGGAACTGATGTATGATAAACATTTTAAATATTAGTCCCACATACCTCCTTTTTCTTAATTTGATGAGATGTGACCACTTGACCTATCAGGTGAAGTGATCCCTTCATTTGATGTGTTGCATCCATCTTTCTTCCTCCATGTTTTGTTTATCTCTCCTCTTGTGTGTTCAACATCTATCTTGCCTTCTCCTTTGTTGAACTCTAAGTTAGGTGCATTTGTCCTTGTTGGGTAGTGCTTGTTGATATGATCAGTCTTCAAATAGGTAAAGCATGTAGTTTGACTCAACCATTTGTTGTATGTGTCCATACTCTTGACAATAATGATAGCTATGTCTTGTATTGTAATCCAAGTTATAGGAATTTTCATAGCTTATTACCTTTATTGGCTTGTTTGATGACCTAGATCTACATTCAAAGGCTCTGTGTCCAAACCTCTAACAATTATAGTAGTGTCCTTCAAATTTTTGTGCATGCATGGTTCTGGTTCTACATTCATATGCTTGATGACCTTTTTTGTTGCACTTGTGACAATGAGTCGTGTTCTTAGGCTTAGCTTTCTAACTAGCATTCTTGCTCCTACAAACATTGGTTGTATGTCCTTTCTTACCACCATGATGGCAAGTAGGTTTAGATTTTTTACCTTTACTATTTCTTTCCTTATTAGCTTTGGATGATTCTCCTTCTTTAGTACTTATGTAACCCAATCCTGGTCTGTCTTTACTAGATCTTAGGGATTTCAAAAGTTTCTCAAAGTACTTGATGGCTTCATTTGGCTTGTTGAAACTTTCAGAAAACTCATTTTCTCTTTTTAGGTCATTCTGCAATTGTTCATTCTACAACTTCAATGTAGTTATTTCAATGTCCTTGACATTCAACTCATGATGAGAATTCATCATTTGGCTTAGGTTGTCCAATTGCATGCTTGAGATCCTGGATAGCTCCACTGATTTTTCTTCCAATCTGTTTGCCAAAACTCTTTTGTCTTCTTCAATCATGACCTTGTCTTCTATAGCTTTCTTCTTTTGTTCAACCACCTAACATAGCAATATATCTTGTGATTCTTGTTCCAACTTGAGATTTCTGATTTCCTTAGCTTGTGTTCTATTTTTTTCCATGAGATCTACAATTGTTGCATCAAATTCATAGGAGTTACCATCTGCAAATAACTTTGTGGTGTCAATCTCTTTGTATTGTGTATCATTTATTGCCATAGCAATCTCTTTCCTTCTCTTTAGTGAACTTCTCAAAGCATCTCTGGCTTCATTCAGTTGTTGTTGTTAGAGTAAATAATTAATATTTAATTATTTATTCTATTGCTTAAGCTTACTTAGGTCATGCATTTATTTAATATTTTATATTTAATGCATGTAGTGGTTAGTTGTTGACAACTCGGGAGTTTTCTCCTTTTTTAGCATATTCCACTTTTTGTGGATGTGTGCTGAGTTGTCAATCTTATCTTCTACCTCCTTCCAGCTTGTTCTACAAGCTTCCATGAGCTCTTTATATTCGGGCTCTCTCTCATTGTAACAATATAACAACAACATCATTTCTTATTGTAAATACATTTCTTCTTGTGTTTGCATTATGATGGCTCTCATGTCCGTTTAGGGTTTTGCCCGTGCTCCATGCTCTTCCCTTCTATGGCTTCTCTTTGACAGGTTCGCATGCAGGTGATCTTGGCGTCTTCGGAGTTGGCTTTCCTCAACTCCAACATGGTATCAGAGCCTTCCTGCTGCTGCTTCGTTGAAGAAATTTTGAAGCCGTGATTTGAAGTCACAAACCCTAGTTTGTTTGTGCATTTTTTCTTCAAATCAGGGGATCAGCGATTTTTTGGAGCACTTTGGGACCAAACGGACATCACCGTTGGATCCGGAAGGCCGTTTGCAGTCAGGATTCATATAAAACTTGTCGATTTCGGACACAGGGCAATTTTGGCAAATTTTTGAAGAGTCCTGGAGTCTGTCGTATGGATCGTACGGACGCAGTGCGGATTTTTTTTTTTTTTTAAAAATTATATATTTCGGGCGCCGACGCCGTGCCACCGCGGGGCCACCGCCGCGCCACCTGCGCGCCGCCCGCAGCGGCCGCTGCAGGAAGCACCGCCCGCGCTCAGCCGCTGCCCGGCCTCCTCCCGACCACCACCCGTCCACCGCCCTCCGCCGGCGGCTCCTCCCGGCTCCGCCGCCCTGTGGCCGCCTCCGCCCGTCAGCGCCGCTCAGCCAACTCTGCAGCACAGTCAACACCAGTTTGTGCGTGACACGTGGCAGGCGTGCCACGTGGCCCCTGCCACGTCATCGTCCGTACTGCCACGTGGCACTCTTTTTGCAGTGACGGCCTCCAAGCCGTCAAATTTAATTGCCTGACTTGATGACGTCAGCACTGCATCAGCCCTTGCATGCACCTCTCCCGATTGCTTTTGGACCTACCTTTGGTTTTTTGGCCATAACTCTTGCATACGAAGGTATTTTTCTGATCCGAAAGAAGCGCCAGAAAGCTGGTTCTGAGACGGAGATTTTGGTGTAGGTATTATTAGGTTTTGATGCTTTTTTATTGCCTGTTTTTTCTATTGAAATCCAAAGTCCTATTTTTGACTCCGGCATGCATATCTTTTGCGTCCCATGCCTATTTTTGGAAAACTTTATATTTTTGGAAAGCTGGTTCTGTGTTCTTTTCAGAAAAGTAGTCCTTTTTCCTCACTTTTTGCCTCTTCTCTTTCTATCATAGTTTTGGCATTTTTGCTCTATGGTGGATATTTTGAGTGTTTTAGGCCCGAGGATCGTTTTCCTGGCATGGTTTGCTTTCTTTTTGGCTGTACTTTCTTTTGGTTCAGCTCTTTTTCAGTTCTGATCATTGTAGCTATCCTTTTGAAGCATTTTTTATTTTTGTACTGAGATAAACTGTCACTTTTGTATTCTGGGAGTCATGAACGTTGTTTTGAGTCAGGTGTACTTGCACTATTTCATAAAGCACCATGGGGGGGATTATTTGTTTGCTGTTTTAGGCATTCTCCCTTTGTCAAGTGAGTGTCCCTTCCACGACATTAGCCCATGCAGAGTCAGTTAGACCGTGTCTTTATCGGTGTCTGTACTTCTTTTCCTCTCTCCTCGTTCTTGGTTCGTTTGCAGAAGATTTGGCCCACCGTCTCAGTTGCCTGTCATCACACCCCGTTTGCATTAAGGGGGGATTATGCTGTGTTCTAATGCATCCGTGGTTTGATGGTTCGATAGTGTGAACTATGTATTCAGTGGTTGATCCTACATACAAGGCGATTGCAGTGGCTGGCTACCTATGCATTTCGGTGAGATGGATCATCTACCATATAGACATGCTCAGTTCGTGCCTTCTTCTTCCATGGAGGTTTCTTCAGATCAGCAGTTTGGCAGATTTGCGACTTCTTCATGCTTCAATGATGTTGCTTCTTCATGATCATTCCTTGTTCCTATTTTAGGGGACATTTTCCCTAGTTGGAGACTTCTTCAGCTCTTCACTGGGTTCTTACCTCTTTTTAGGGGAGGGTTTTTCCCATGTGGTTTTCTCTCTTTCCCCGTTTACAGAGGTTGCATTTTTCTTGCATTGTACTTGGGTACCTAAAATGGCCTCGTTGCCGGGACCCATTATGCATTTCATCTTAGCTTTGTGAGCTTAAGGCATTTCCCTAAGTTGCACTTAAGGGGGGGTGTTAGAGTAAATAATTAATATTTAATTATTTATTCTATTGCTTAAGCTTACTTAGGTCATGCATTTATTTAATATTTTATATTTAATGCATGTAGTGGTTAGTTGTTGACAACTCGGGAGTTTTCTCCTTTTTTAGCATATTCCACTTTTTGTGGATGTGTGTTGAGTTGTCAATCTTATCTTCTACCTCCTTCCAGCTTGTTCTACAAGCTTCCATGAGCTCTTTATATTCGGGTTCTCTCTCATTGTAACAATATAACAACAACATCATTTCTTATTGTAAATACATTTATTCTTGTGTTTGCATTATGATGGCTCTCATGTCTGTTTAGGGTTTTGCCCGTGCTCCATGCTCTTCCCTTCTATGGCTTCTCTTTGACAGGTTCGCATGCAGGTGATCTTGGCGTCTTCGGAGTTGGCTTTCCTCAACTCCAACAGTTGTAGTATGAGATATATCTCAATCTATTGATTTTCAATGGTCTTTCCCAACTTGTAAACTTCCATTTCAAGATATTTTCTCCAAGTTGTAAGGCTTCTCCTGATGAGAACTTAGCTCAGATACCAATTGTTGGAAGTAAAAATGGGAAATATATACTTCTAAGAGGGGGGGTGAATCAAAAGTACTAGTCTTTAACCAATAAAACTTTTAACTTAAAAAAATGGATGCATTAATATATTTAAATAACATGTAAAGTAAATGCATCCACATAAACACTTCACACCAGATATGATTTCCCAAAAACCCTTCAATGAGAAGATAAAACTAGGGTGGGGATGAGACCCACAATTCTTTAGAACTATAGCAATAAAGTATCACTTGTTAAGGTTACATAGTTTGACCATTTTCATGATCTTCCCTATGAAAGGCCTACCCTGTTAAAGGCTTACAAAGGATTATTAGGTCCTACCCTATTAAAGGATTTTAACACCCTATTAGAAATGTGCCTGGCTAAAGGACTTTAAAACACTCACTTGGAATGTCACCCTATTAAAGGATTTTGTAAAATCAACCTTAATCCAAATAATTTCACCCCGCTAATACAGTTACTAGAAAATAACAGTAGAATGTTTGATTTGATAACTTACAACTTTGCCTTGTTGATTTTAGATCACAGTTCTGTCCATCTTGATCCTCTTGATCGGTTATAACAATGTTGTATAGCTTCTCCTCTATTCTTCAAACTAATTTTGCAATTCTTTCACACTTCTAAGTTACCTTAAATGTTTATTGATCAATTCACCCCTTTCACTTCCTTTAATTCTTCGCTTGCATCACTTCCTTACATACACACACATACATACTAAATTATGGGGTTTTGTCTCCCTCAAGAAGACTTTGGTGGCTTAGGGTTAGGTATGAGTCTACAACTACAATTCATTCATTTTCCCACTTAATTCCTTCCATTTTTTTGATTGGTTGCATGTTGATCGCATAGGAAATCCAAATAGATTCGATCTTATCTTCAAAGCTTCGAGATCTATCCATAAGTCAACATAAAAATGGTTTACATAATTATTTGTGCCATTACAAAAAACTAGGTCTATCTTGTGTTACTCGGCACTTGATAATACTAATGCTCAACACTTACTATAATTCTACCTTGCTAGACACTTGAACTTGTTTGGCATCAACTGTTCACTCGGCACTTGAATTTCTTTGCACATGAGTGACTCGACACTCACTGTAATTCAACATCTATACATATTATACTTGGCACATGTTACTAGCTCGGGTTGAACTTAGTAAATATCTTAAGTGTGTCGACACTCAATTGTCAAAACCAATCTAAGATCAAAAAAGGCGACAACTATTATTTTTCTATTGAATGACATATTCTAGCCCTAATTTTGTAAGTGGAAAAATCTCATGTAAAAAGGCTTAGAGCTAGGGATTTCATAATGTATGATGAGATTGTAGATTCTTACTGTGAGGTGAACCCACAATAGTGGATTGCACTTTTTTGGCAGGATAAATTCCTCCAAAAATGTGCAAGATGAATTTTTGGCCCAAATTTTTTGATAGAAAGTAATCAAATATTTTCAATAGAAACTATAAAATCTTTGATCAAAGCTGCTTTTTAACAAAAAAAGAAAATGCAACCTAAATAGTTTCCATACACGGGGGAAACACATATTCATGAGACCTTAGTGTAGAGTGTAATTAGAATAATGATGAACTAAACTAGACCCAAGAAAAAAATGCTAAATAATGCCTTTACAAACATCTTGTGTTTCCCTAACTACAACTACTAAAATCTCTCTCAGTCCAACATCTTAGCAATAATTCTAGAATGGGATTATGCTATTAGTGTAGATATATGAAAGTCTATATGAGATCTATATGAGGTGCAAGACATATCAAGATAAGAGCATGACAATTCTAAACATATGTATATGCATGAAACTAAACAATGTTGAATGATGCTAAATAATGCCTTAAATGATGTTAAAATGATACTAAAATCTCTATAAAAATGATGGTAAATAGATGATCAAAATGATAGCTCTAATATGCCTATAATAAGGATGCATAAAACTTGGGTCCCTTTTGCTCTCAATTTTCCCTTCTATTTGTAGGATTTTAGAAGGGGGTTGGGGTAAAGATTTGGGATTTACCTTGTATTGAGGGTAATAGTGAAACTAAAAATATCTCACAAAACCCCAAGAGGAATAGTCCAACAGACTTGGTTTGTGAGGATAAATAGGGATTTTCAATTCTTTTAAATTTCAAAAAGGGTGGATTTCACTTTTGAGAGGATAAATGATTTTAGTTGATTTATTAAATGTTGCATTTCTTTTCAAATGTTGTCTTTATCTCTTTCCTTTTTATTATATTTTTTGATTTTATGAATTGAATTTCCTCTTTGAAGGTGATTTTGGTCTTTTTGAATTTGATCAAGGGTTTGGTAATTAATTAATCAATCACTTAAATGACTTAATGTTGTAATTAATTTGAAAGTATGTTATTTTTCTCATTTCTCTAATTTTGTCTTAAAGTTTTGTTGTTTACGTCTTTCCCAATGTAAGGGTTTCTATAAATGCCCCTCTTTGAGTTAATATGTGAAGCATATTAGTTCAAAGAGTGTCGCTTTTTTTTTTTTTAAAGCCAATTTTTTATTTTTGAGTGTTTGATCACTTATGTTTTGTTGATTTGAAGTTGGTACAATGCCTAATTATTGATGATTTGACACCTGATCCTAATATTGTGATGTTTAAAAGTATTAATTTAGAAAAAATTTCTTGGATGCCCTAGTTAATTTTGATTGAAGTTGAATTTTGGCTGGGGTAGAACATTCTTGATAAATTTTAATGCCCCAATTTGATATAGGTATATTTCCCCCTCAGAAATAAAACTGGAAAAGTTGATTTGCAAGATATGGAGAATCCAATTTTATTTTTGAAAAATGTTGATGGAAAAGTTTGAAGATGGATTGAGTAGTAGTATGTCATTGAATATGATGGAACAATACCCATGTCAAGAAAATGAGTCTAAAGGCATTAAATAAGATGAAGGATGTTCAAAAATGTCATCAAATGCCCCCAGTGAGGGTTAAATAGCTCAAAAGACCTTTTATCCTTTTTATTTTTACACTTCATTTCACCCTCCTCTATTTTGAGCTCTGATCCGGCAAAGATGGTTGTCCCATTATGAGAGCACAGATTTGAGAGGGGTCGCAGATACAAGCATCCAACTGACTATGGGGCCCTAGTAAGTCATCGAGAACCTCTATGATTCTAGATCTTTAATTTTTGTAGGAATTTTAGGGTGTTTGCATGATCAAAAATAGTAAATGAAAATTTTGGGCATTTTAGCACATTTAATGGTTTCTGTAGCACTTTTAAATTGTTTTAGCACATTTGTAGTCTTGAATAGTGCATCTATAGTGAGTGCAAAATAGTGCATCTATAGTGTGAAATAGTGCATGTAGAAAATTTCTAGGTTTTCCAAGTAGTGCATACTATGAAATTGTAGTGCATATGTAGACAATTATAGTGTATTTGGGTGTTTTAATGCATACATACTATAATCAAGTGCATATGATGGTTAGCATAATGCATTTGATTTTTGAGTAATTGTGCCCACATGAGGATGTCAGGTTGGGATGGTTATAGTGCATATGAAGCATGTTATATGACCTTCATAATGTGTAGCACATATGTGCTATTTAATAGTGCAAATGCTATTTTTTATAGCACATATAAAATTGTAGCATGTTCACTTGCTATAATAGAGCATTGGCTTTGTAATATAGCACATATATGTGTTGTAGTGCATCCGTCGACAAAAATAGTGCATTTTTTGTATAATAGCGCTTGTGTTATTTATAACACATGGACACTCAATTGTAGCACTTGTTAGTAGTGGATAGGGTTGGGAAGGTCAAATGGAGGTAGCCACGACCACTGTAGGGTTTGTCGAGTAGCAAAGGGTCTAGGTAGGTAAATGTGAAAATGATGAGTGTTCAATCATAGTTGGATATAGAATTTTGATATCCAATGGGTAATGAGAACATTGAGGTCAAACCTTATGCTTGTGCATACCATAACCTAGATAAGATAGGTCACCATGAAGTGATATGTAGGATCAATCAAGTATGTCAAATAGATAGAAAAGGTACCCCCCTCAGGATATAGACTAGGGAAAACCAACATGTCCATATCAAGATATATAGGAGGATAAATAATAGGTTCAGGATCAAACCATTATTGGGATAGCTAGAATTTGACTTAGATTGGTGTATAATAATCATTTGTGATTAGTGACTAATGTCATTATTTGGTTGTTTTGTTAAATAGGTATGTGGGCATAAGCTCATGGTTCAGGGATTATATCTATGGCCACTAGAGTCCATTTGTAGATTTTCAGCAGTGCATTGATAGATCAATGTTAGATGCAGATTTACATATCTTCTCCAGATGCTTTAGTTCTAGTTAAACTAAGGATTATTGACAATTGTGGTTGAGAAATGACACTCAGACCACAACATCTTTCATATGTCACTTGCAAAGATGATGATTACCCTAGAGGATTATACAAGATTCTCAAGATCCCTATAGTAGGGGATCTAGTATATTATGATCAAACATATGATGGGACAGCTTGTAGAGATCTATATGTAGATGATGAGATTGGGGATGATAGTATCCCATGGTTCTAGATGTTGTAGTATGATCCCTTACTAGTTGTGCTAGCAAGGTTGATAGGGGGATTTCTCCTACTAGATAGGTGAGTTCAGGGATGCCTAGTTGGATGGGACCACATTATCCAAGATATGATTGGCCAACCTAGATATTTTCATGGGGTAGTTGCATTTTAGCTCACTTGTATCATGATTTGCATTAGGTGGTGTATTTAGGGATTGCAACACATTTTGCGGATGTGGTGCTTTTATAGATATGGACATTTGAGTATTTTCCCATCACTTGGCCTATATGTGTTCATCAACAGCCAAAGGGCATGCCTTTCATATATGTGTATTTAGGTATTATTAGCTAGCCCCATCTAGGCAAGACAAAGTATTGGAGACAGATGTTGGTTGATATGGATGAGGTTGTGTTGAGGCCTTACAAATATATAGAGCCACAGGTAGAGGATGATGATGAGATGGTGTATTTATTTTTTCCGTGGTATTTTCTTGGTTGGATCCCCTCAGTGATTGAGAGATTTGTTTTTATAAGGGTAGTCAAATAGTTTGGGCATCAGTAGGGGACACCATAGGGAGTAGCACACTATGTTGTGTTCATGGAGAGATGCCAATATGGGGTCTAAGATTAGATAATAAGGCATACCAAGAGGCTTTCATTTAGATGATAGGGACTCCACGTATCGGGTCATTAAGGGATGATGAGGTTGATGTTGGGATGGAGGGAGACTATGCTCGGTAGCTTAGAGAACATCTCTTTCCAATATATACAGATCCAACTGAGTTGATACCAGACATTGAGGAGTAGTTAAGAGTAAGGGAGGATGATGATAGTGATGGTGGATGGGGGAGATTAAGGGCTAGAGGTAGAGCCAAAGGGAAAGGGGGTATGTAGGCAGAGGTAGGGTGGTGGTGTTGCCACAACAAAGAGTTCAACTAAAGGTTCTAGGACAGAGGTAGATGGCACCATAGAGACCAAGGGATGTGGGCAATAATAGACCCAAAGAGTTTTGTGGGCAAGGTGGGATGGTGATGAGATCAGGCACATCAGCCAGTATGGGTAGTATAATAGCTAGTGGGAGTAGCAAGAGAGTCACAAATAGTGGTGCAGGGCCTTTCATGAGGGCTGATAATATGTATCAAGGTAGGATAGTCCAGCATAGGGCTAGGCTACTAGATGATGTCATTTTTTGAGGAGAAAAAGGCATCGAGCACATGAGCCCTCTATAGGGGTACAAATTTCACAACCATAGGTACAACCATAGGTGTCCATAGCTCCAGTACTGTCGATAACTATATTGAGTAAGTCATCTGATTTGGGTGCCTATATAAGTGTCGTAGAGGCACATGTTGGAGTGATTGAAGCTCAGATCAATCAGTCAATAAGTACAATGCAAGCATCAATGATATTGATGCCTCCATCTCCACCTCTTCCACCAAGCATAGATGGAGTGACCTCTAATGAGGTTGCCAAATCCATACCAGGGACATAAGATACAAGTGCATTAGATCAAGCCCAGAGAGATGAGATGAGTGCCTCTAGTGATCAGACACATTCTGATCAGACTCAAATAGATGGTACAAGTGGCCCGAGTGGTGAGACATAGGAGTGATCCTTTGTATAAGTTTTATTTTATGTATTGGCTATCAAATGTATCATAGATGTTTTGAGAAAGACCTTTTCAAATATGAGCATTTAGATAGAGATTATTGCATTTGTGTTTATGTTAGGTTTTTGTGTTTTTGTATCATGGACTTTTATATGCTTTATGTGGTATGTAGTGATACGATGGATGTTTTTATGTGATATGCATATGTTGTTTCATTTTTATGATGCTCTTATATGTGGATGTAGTTGATGTGTAGATGAATAAATGCACAGTGTAGAAAAATAATATGTAGATGATGAAATAGATAAGTGAAATGGATTAATAGAATGTAATAATATGGATAACAAAAATATCATAATAGAATAGATGGTAATTTATGGGAATGACAAAAAATGGTTCAACAAAATGATGAAATCAAAATGAAATAATGAATGGAATGTTGTAATATGATAACATGAAATGATGGAAAAAATGGAAATGGATTAAGAAAACATGAATGAATTAACAAAATGATGTGATAAAATAATATGATGAAATGAGATGATCATGATATGAAATGAATAAATGAAGATGATTGGATTAATTAAAAATGAATACAATGAAATATGATAAAATGAAAATGAGATGAAAATGATTTGAAGAAAAGGAATGATAATGATTTAAGTAAATCAAATGGGATGAAATGAGTTAATTAAAGGAAAAATTATTAAAATGATGAACAAGAAAATGAATATGAAATGATGTAATATGAAGATGAGATGAAAATTAGATAATTAAATTAAAATGAAATGATGATGATAGGAAGATGATATAATGAAAAGAAAATGAGATGATTAAAATGATGAAATAAACATGGGAGAAAAAATGAGTTAATGAAATTAAAATCAAAAGAAGATGATATGAAAATGAGATTGTGAAATGAAAATTATATCATTAAAATGATGAAATGGAAATTAATTAATGGAATGAAAAAGAAATATGATGAGATGAAGATTATTAGAGAAATTAAAAATGAATGTAATGAAACATGATAAAAGGATGATGAAATGAAAATGATATGAGAAAATAAAATGATGTAAGGAGATGAAATTGAATGAAATAGGATAATGAAAAGAAAATGGAATAATTAAAATGAAAATGGATTAATTAAATGAATGTGAAATGAGTTGAGGATGCTGATATGAAAATTAGATAGATGATGAAATGAAATCGGTTAGAGAAAAGAAAATTGAAAAATTAAAAGGATGCCATAAATGTTGATATATGATTGAAAAGATCATTGTTGAGAGAGATTATTGAAAGAAGGAGATTGTTGAAGAAGACTATGTGTTTCAATCATTGTTTTGTCGATGATGTCAAACCTGCTATTTTCTAGTAAGACAAGTGCTTATAAGATTCAAGTACTATCACTTAGTTGATTAATGAAGAGGGTTTGATCAATAAGAGGTAACAAAAGAACCTAGAGGAAAGGTTGAGTTATGATTATGTAATGAAGTACAAGGATCAATTAAGACAATGATGATATGATGTATTGAGAATCTACTTAAGGTTACAAATGTTGGCTACACTAAGAAAGTTTAGAAGAACAAGTTACACAAATTTTGTCTGCCAAGCTTGACCGAGTGTATAGTAGGTGCCAAGAAAAGTTAGTGCAAGCCAAGTAGAAAGTCAGTTGGAGCTGAATAAGAGCAAATTCTAGTGGATTTCGAGCAAGACAATTGATGCCGAATTAAGTTTAGTTGATGTCGAGCATTAGTAAACTTTAGTTGATGCTGAGTGATTTTATAGTTGATGTCGAGCAACATAGTATGTGTCAAGCATTAGAAGGTTGATAATGTCGAGCTGTTGCATTATGTTAAAGATCAAAGATTTTCTAAATCTAAGTTGAAAAGTTTGTTTTCTTGAAACTTGTGAACCAGGAGGAAGATAAGACTGATGAGTTGGTGGCACAAAATTTGATGTAAACTATTTTTAGGAGAATCCAAATGGATTCTAGAGAAGTTTCTAGAAAAGTTACAAGATATGGGGTAGATACATTGTATCCTACCTAATCCATCTGAACCCTAAATTGGATGATGGAAAATGAGCGGGGAAATATCCTATTTTCCTATTTATAGGAATGTCTAGTCATGAAGCAAAAGTTTTCATGTGCGAGAACTTAAGAAAGAGAAGGAGTTAAGGGTTTTTCTTCATCAAGTGACCCAAGAGAAGAGTCTACAATGGTATGATAAGAAAGAAGGCTTAAGGAGATGAATGATTGAAGGGTGAACAAGTTGTCAGAGCTGCAAAGTATGAAGGCCAAGAAGAATTGAGGACCGAATAGAGATTTGTAATCTGCAAGAGAAGTTGTAAGTTGTATCAAATCAAAGCTCTACTATTACTCTCTAACAATTGTATCAGTCTAGGGTAAATCCTTTGGATTAAGGTTGACCTAACAGTCATTTGTAAATCTTTTAACTGGGTGGCATTCCAAAGTGAATGGCCTAAAGTCCTCTAACAAGGCTCACTTCTAACAGAGTGATTGAAATCCCTTAACTAGGTCACATTTAACAATGTGTATTGTAACCTTTAACAGGGTTGGCCTTTCATAGGGCATCACTTTAGAAGAGTGAAAAGGAGCAGCATGGTTACTGATGGTTTTTCTTAAATTGGATTTCCACATAAATCATTATGTCAAGTGTGTTGATGAATCTATTATGTTTCATGCTTTACATTCCTACAAGTTGATTTCATAGTAACCTACAAGTTTTAGTGATTCCATGCATTCATGGGTATGAATGTTCTATGGGTTCACTAAGCTGTGAAATTTTTTATTTATACATCTCGACCTTGGATAACTGATTCACCCCCCTCCCCCTCCCCCTCCCCCCTTAGTTATTCTAAAGTATTCCAATAATAAGGATGAGTGGAAATGGGTTAATGAAATGAAGGGATGAATAAAATGAGATGGAAAAATGGAAGGTGTGATGAAAATGAGTGTAATGAGATAAAAGTGCAACTTAGATGTTTGAGATTCAAAGGTCACAAAGAATTCACGAGGTACTAGTGTTGAAACTAATGATTAATGTGAGTTAATGAAGGAATTGAACATGATTGATGACAAAAAAATGAAGTTGATGAGAGGAAATTATGACATACATTTCTTTTTTGAGATTCAAAGGCCACATAATGCAGCCGGTGGAATGAATATTCTAAGATAATGAGGCAATGAAGTGTGATTAAATGTGGTGGTGTCATTATGAAAAAAAAAAGTCCATAGTACTTAAAAAATGAATTCTCATTGAAATTCTGATATTGTTGTTGGTAATTTGCTTCCATGTCTCAGTTTTTGTTACCAATCCATTGGATGATGTTGTGAAACATTTCCTATTTATTCCCCATTTGTGTGTTAACTATTTATTTTAAGTGACCCCATATGAAATGCATTCTACAGGGATGTAGCTAATTGTCACATATTGTAAAGAGATGCAAATTAATTATCATCATTGAGAACTTAAAAGAGAAATAGTACAATCACCATGAATACTCCATCATGTTGAGAATTGCCAAAGAAAGTGAATAATGTACATGGAAAATATGGTGACCATAAAAAAAAGGTATTTTTTAGTAAAAGAAAATATAGAGATAAGATTAGTACACACGTAGATAGACACATGTCAGACAAGAAACCTCACTTGAGATTTTATGTGAAAATTGGTTGAGGTACACATGGCCTACCAATCGAGAGGAGACACTTATAAGTGGACACCAATAATGCATAAAATCAAAGCACCACTAGATCAAAACAAAAGCCAAAACAATTGTCATGGTTTCATCCCAACCCCTCTAGTCAAATACATCATTGAGGTACTAGAAACACATGATGGTGGAAAAGCCAATAATTTTGGACCACTATTCTAGCATTTTTGTGCAACAGTGTCAAGTTTGTTGAATGTTTGTGGATTAAAGTTGTTGTATGATTCTCGTAACAAGTCATGGAGAGTAAAAATGGTGATTTTGTATTGAGATGAATGGTGAATGCATAGGAAGATGTGTCAGTGGTGGATGAGTAAGCACACCATGGCATGGTAATGTCAAAGTGAAATGACGAGTGTACTTTGTATTGGTGCAGTGGGTTGCGTAGAGTGAATGCATGGCAAGGTGGGAAAAGTGTAATGCCCATTGAGTGATGATCATAAATAGTTGAGCATGCATATGTAAAATGAAGCATAATGAAGGGATAATTATCATAGCTATTATAGGTGAAATTGTTGTCGAGGCAAAGTGAGTGTAATCTTGTTAGCATGGCGGGCTCACCAAACTAGTCACAATAGGAGATAGAGATGGGGGATGTCAATTATGGACATGTTATTGAAAGCATCTTATTTATTTTATTTTGGTATGTTTTAAGAGTTTCTGACTTTTATTTAGATTTTTTAGTGGTTGTTTTGGATGTTTTTGACATTTTTGTGGATGATTTTTTTTTTGGCATTTTTAGCATTTATTTTGGATGTTTTTGACATTTTTGTTGGATTTTTTTTTTTGGCATTTTTATTTTGCAAGAATGGAAATTCGTCAAAATTGACAAAAAAGCATAAACAAGTGACATTTAGAGGAACACTAACCTTCACTTATGTGTTATAACTGAATGCTAAAAAATGAATCTAAAGTGGGCTCTTAATGAAACATGTGTATGAACATGGGCAACATTTAGAAGGCAAAATGTACTAGATGGAAAAAGTAGGAAGTGCTAACTCACAAATTGTGGGCAATACTTGATTTAAAAAGTTGTGTATATTGATATCATTTACAAACAAATTAAAGCCAAAATAGTGATTGTTCTCTATTTGTGGGCTAAAACATATACTTTCGGGGCTAGTAAAGAGCGTGTGGGCCTAAAAAGGTGCTATGAAGCCTACACAAGGGCACTTTGGGTGTAAAAAGGTGCTAACAGGGGGGGGGTTCGAAAAGGGCGCTTGGGCCTTGAAAAGATGTTAGAAGGCCTAAAAAGGGGCTAGGGGGCTTGAAAATAGCTCTTGGGCCTTGAAAAAGGCATTTGGGATTTGATGGAAAAAGACACTAGGGGGCCAAGGAAAAGCATTGAAGGGCCTTAAAAGAAGGCTTTTGGGCCTCAAAAAGGCATTGGATGGCCTAAAAAGGTGTTAGTTTTTGGTGACTAATCAAGAAAGTACTTTACATACTTCATGATTCTTTGAAAAAAAAAAATTGGGCCCTATTTTATCAAGAATTTTGGGCCAAAATTTTGTAATTAATTATAACCCTAAAGTGGCAAAAATAGTTGTATAAAAGTGTGTAGGGTTAGGGATTCTCATTATGTGTGATATGATAATGTTTCTTGTGGTAGTATTGAGTTTTAAGGGATTATGGATTGTAATCAGGTTGTAATCATTGGATCATAATAATATTGGACTTGTTGTTTGGTGGATGTAGCCTAGGGATTGGGTGAACCACATTAAATCTTGGTGTCTTGTGTTCTCTTCTATGTGATTCAATATTTTATGATATTGTTTATATTTGCATGTAATTGTTGCTTCTATATGTGGTTTAATCCTAACAAAAGGTGCTAGGGGGGCAAAAAAAATCATTGAAGGGATGAAAAAGGCACTGGAGAGCCTAAAAACACATTGGAGGTTGATGCAACCTCTTAAACGCTTACTTATTTTGAGGCAGTGTTGTCTACAAGGGTCAAGGGTTTGACCCACATGAAATTTAGCCTCTTGTTTTGCATCCTACGATTGGGAAGTAGGCTAGCATAGTAGGGTGCTAGTAGCATTATTGTCATGTATGAAAAAATGGCAGCCTATTTGGATGAAAATGAAAGATTGTGATAGACCTTTGTGGCAATCTGAGTGATGCCTGATTTGTTGAACCTACAAGTGTGTTCCAAAGATGTGGGGTCGCGAGGTCTTTTTAGGATATCATTGATATATTTGTTGAAGGATATTGATCAATCGTGGCTTCTACAACATAAATAAGTCTAGAAATCCTTCTTGATTTTCATTGAGGAATAAAAGGATGTACAGAGGAACATAGGAAAAATTCTTCAGCTATCCACATTGTGGAAGATTATCCCAAGCTCAAAGATATGTTTCCAGAAATAATAATGTTGCTTCTTAATCTCTTATAGCAAAATGGATAATAGTGACATCCACTTTTAAGAGCTGATAGGATAAGGAGTTTTTCATAAAATATTTAAATATGTTTCAATATAGGGCCTCACCATTGATTTCATATAAAACCGGTTGAGGTACACAAACCCATCCCGAAGGAGTGACAATTATAGGCAGACACCAGCTCAACATGAAATCAATGGATTATCGGATTGAAATATATAAAAATAATTTATGAAAAATTAATAATAGGTTTCTGATATGTTTTTCATTGTTTGGTTGATTTTTATTGATTTTTCATTTTTTTTTATTGTTTTGTTTTGTTTTGGGTATGTATTTTACATTTTGGGTATTTTTGATGTTTTTAATATTTTGGATTTTTTAATGTTTTGGGTATTTTTTATGTTTTTAATGTTTTGGGTAGTTTGGATGTTTTTAATGCTTTTGGCCTTGTAATAGTAGAAAGGGGAGGGATGTCAGGTTTGTTGGAATGTTAAGACCACATGGGATAGGCATGAAGGCTAAAAATGGATTTTTGGACCACATGGATATTTATAGAGGCTAAAAGTGGATTTTTGGGACCACATGTGTATTTATGGAGGCTAAAATGGGTTTTTGGGACCACATGTGGATTTATAGAGCCTAAATGGATTTTTGGAACCATAGAGGAGGCATGACAAGTTTGAGGTGTGCATTGATTTTCTTGTAATTTGTGCCTATCTTATCATAAAACATAATTAGTCTCCATGTTTCCTTTGAGTCATTCCCTTCTTTCTTATTGGTTGTCTCTATTGGAAGTTGCCTCTAATGCCAAGAAATTATTGGTTTGAAATTCACAAGTGTTTACCAATTGGGTATGTGTATAATTAATTCTTGTTCAACACCCCTTGCCCCTTTTTCCTATCTTCTATTAATTGCACTAGGTGGCATGATGCAAGAGCATCTTGGATTTACTTGGTGACTACTTTGGAGTTCATGGGAGGAGGCTCAGTAGTTGCTTTGGATGGTGTTTGGACTGGTACTCGGTCAAAGAAGGATTGGAGCTCGGCATGGTCTAGGGAGCTTGGCATGGTCTATGGAGCTCGACATGGTCTAGGGAGCTCGGCATGATCTATGGAGCTCGGCATGGTCTATGGAGCTCGACATGGTCTTTTGTTTCTCGGCATGGTCTGAGAATTTGGTGTCTATTTTAGGCTATATAACTAATTTTTCACAATGAGTTAAAGGATGAAACTTTCAAAGATTGAAGAGGGCCTAGACTTCTACCTATGGTTTGAAGCTTGAGTTCTAATTCATTCGGAGCTAGGAGATAACGCAATTTTACTAAGACATCAATTTTGGGTATTTAATTGTTGTAGGAGGCCGACTTTGGCATTTAATTTATGTATTTGCATTTAATTTGTATTTTGGGCCAACTTGTGTCTTATATTGGTATAAGTAGGGGTTGTGGGGAAGTCTTTAGTCATTATTCATTCACTCAGAAGAGGAGTGGGTGTGGGAAGTAGCTGAAGAGTGAGTTTTCCTGAGTCTATGAATAGAGCATTGAATGTGAGGCAGTTTATAGAAGGATTGTGATGGAGTTGTGAATGTGTGAATAGAGCACTAAATGTGAGGCAATTTACACTTGGATGAAGTTGGAGCAGAGCTAGTAGCTATGGCTTGGAAAATAAGGAGATAGCTTGGTGGGCTTGCGAGCACAAGTTGAGATCTCCCTTGTGAGTTTCTACCAGAGTGTGGATCTCGACTAGCTAGGGTTTGGGATTGGATCTTGAGGGATCATGCAAAATTTTTACTTGCTTTGTATTTGGCCATAATTAGGAAGGCCTTACAGCCTGGCACATTGCATGTAATCAGTTATATTTTATGAATATATTATTGTGATTTGGTATCAGATCTTATGTTATTGCTTCCTGTTATTGTGTTTCCTCTACGTGGTTTTATAGTAGGGGGCTAGGACATCTCCTTTGGGGATGCTTCTGCCTTGCCCTACGTCAGGTGGTATCAGAGTGAAGTCTGTTCCTGAGTGCGTAGATAGATCACCGAAGCTGAGGCAATTTACACCAAAACCTTGGGAGGACATGCAAATTGATCGATGGATGCGAAGATGGAAGTTTGATCTTGTTGAGGCATGATCATAGAGAGTTTGTGGATTACGGGATCTGTGGTCCTAGACTTGTGATGTGGTTCCTGATTGTTCATGCAAGGCGACAGGTTGCAATCTAACTTGCAACCAATTCAAGGTTGTCACAAGGAGTATGGGAAGGATTTGTTGCAAAGGGTTTTTGAAGATCTTGTAAGATGGCTCTGAGAGGATTGGACCCTGACATGCTTGCAAATCTTCATGATATGGTGGAGAGGAGGTCTTCTGAGATGACTGCTTGATTTGAAGCTAGCTTGGTTGATCGTGTTAAGGATGGGGTAAGGAAGGAATTGAGTAGCTATTTATGGAGTTGGAGTCTATCGATCTAGAAGAGAGTCATTTGGCCAGTTAAGAGACTTTTTTATGAGAGAAGATGGCATAACAAGGTCGAGGTGGAAGAGTTTGATTTTGTTGATCAGTTTGTGGAGTCTGATATAGAACTTGCAAAACAGCTGAAAGTTATTGTTGAAGATATTCCTAACCTTTTTGATGCTAGGATAGAGATTGTTTTTCATGATCAGTTGGTTGAGTTTGACATGTAAATTGTGGAGTACTTGGTCATGGATGATCTGGTTGTTGTTGTTGGTGAGTTGTGTGTTGCAGAGCACCTTGTTGTGAGAAATGAGATGGTTGTTGTTGAGATTTTGGCATGTATTGATGGAAATCTTCATATTGTCACTGATGTGGAGTTGGTTGCTACTAGTATGGATTCACTAGTTTTTTATATGGATGGGGGTTTGTTGATGAAGCATTATGTTCAGTTTGTTCCTAGGAGTGAGCATGATGATTTGGATGAGATTCTAGTGTTTGACAGAATGATGTGGATGTGGATGATGTGCAAATTGGTTTTCTTATCCCTGTTGGAGTGGAAGCCTTTGGTGAAATGAAGTTGGTTGTTGCTCTTTCTTTGGGCATCAAAGTGTGGGACACACTTTTCTATTTACCTGGGGAGTCTGATGCAGGAGCATCTTGGATTTACTTGGTGACTACTTTGGAGTTCATGGGAGGAGGCTAAATAGTTTCTTTGGAGGGTGTTTGGACTAGTACTCAGTCAAAGAAGGATTGGAGCTTAGCATGGTCTAGAAAGATTGGCATGGTCTATGGAGCTCGGCATGGTCTTTGGTTGCTCAGCATGGTCTGAGAATTTGGTGTCTATTTCAAGCTATATAACTAATTTTTCACAATTAGTTAAAGGATGAAACTTTCAAATATTAAAGAGGTCCTAGACTTCTACCTACAGTTTGAAGCTTGAGTTCTAATTCATTCGAAGCTAGAAGATATTGCAATTTTACTAAGACATCAATTTTGGGAATTTAATTGTTGTAGGAGGCCTACTTTGGCATTTAATTTATGTATTTGCATTTAATTTATGTTTTGGGATGACTTGTGGCTTAGATTGGTATAAGTAGGGGTTGTGGGGAAGTCTTTAGTCATTATTCATTCACTTAGAAGAGGAGTGGGTGTGGGAAGTAGCTGAAGAATGAGTTTTCCTAAGTCTGTGAACAGAGCACCAAATGTGAGGCAGTTTACAACAAGATTGTGATGGAGTTATGAATGTGTGAATAGAGCACTGAATGTGAGGCGATTTACACTTGGATGAAGTTGGAGCAGAGCTAGTAGTTGTGGCTTGGAAAATAAGGAGATAGCTTGGTAGGCTTGCGAGCACAAGTTGAGATCTCCCTTGTGAGTTTCTACCAGAGTGTGGATCTGGACTAGCTAGGGTTTGGGATTGGATCTTGAGGGATCTTGAATTATTACTTTCTTTGTATTTGGCCATAATCGAGAAGGCCTTACAGCCTAGCACATTGCATGTAATCAGTTATATTTTATAAATATATTATTATGAATTGGTATCAGATCTTATGTTATTGCTTCCTGTTATTGTGTTTTGGCTTTGTGGTTTTATAGTAGGGGGCTAGGACATCTCCTTTGGGGATGCTCTTGCCTTGCACTGCATCATGGCACTAAAGTTGAAAATGGAAAAGGTCAAAAAGAAGAAAAATTGGTGTGAACAGTCTATAGTAGCCTTTGTTATTTTATTTTTCACATTGAAGGACTTGTGCTATTTCGAGGTGTAGACACCTAAATTTGATTACATCGCTTTAGTAATCCTATTTAGTTATCTCTAAAGGCATCATTAATTAAATTCTTATTTAATTAATCCTTTGCCATCCCCTAGCTGATTAATTTAATTAATCATCTATAGTCCTAATTGATAAATCAAATAACCTATTATTTATCAATTAAATCCTATTCTTCTATCTAATTCCAAAAATCCCCATTTATTAAATAAATCTATTTGATAAATAAAATCCTCAAAATCTAAAAACCCCTAACTTATCCCTAATCTTTCATTTAACCTAATCCACCCCATCCACCCATACTAACTTAGCTTAGCCACTAACTCACCCACCCTCATTAATGTCATCCACTTCCACATCTCTAACATCCCTAATCTAATCCTAAACCCAAGCCTAATCCACCCCCTAATGTTGTCACATTCCCTAAGCAAGTTTAAGACTTTCCTAAACCAAACCAAAGTCTCCCCTCAAAAATCCCAACCACCAAGTCATGAGTGCTCTTACAAATTATAAAAGACTCTTACAAGCTCACTCATGACTCTTACATCCATCTTCCACACTCTTCCCTCTTCCACACTCTTTCTTCTTACATCTCTCTTACATACTCAAACCCACTCATCATGCCTTTAACCAACCCTTTACACTACCCTCTCACACTCATCCTCCTTGTGACAAGTGTCACCTTCTTATTGGTGCTAAACAAGCACAATCCATGTGCTCTCCTTTAAGTGCATTATAGCCCTCCTTAAGCCTTCATCTCTCCTTGCATCTTATCCCTCCATCCCTCGAACCCTTAGCCTATAAATTGAATCCCATCCCAAGCCATTCAACAACAACCATTTGAGTAAAGTTATCATGCCCTTTTGAGAGCCAAAATCCATATCCATATCCTTATAATGCCAAATTGAGAGCTCACAAAGCTACCAATTTGCCATTACCCATCTCCATTTGAAGCCATTTTGAGCACTTGAGCATACATCCTCAATCCATAAATAGACACATCCCAAAAACAAGAGAACAATCTCATTGAGAGAGCTTATCCATGACTCACATTCTCATTTGAGTTTGTCTTCTCTTTGTCTCTTATATGTTATGTTAGTTTAATGTGTAAATGCTTTCATTGAATTAGTATTTCTAGCATATTAGATTAGTGTATACATTTTGGCACGCTCGGTGGGACCCTACTATGGATTTTTTTTTTATCCATTTCAATCTATACTTTGCTTTTAAGAACTAACAATCTAATGATTTGTTGTCGTTTGAGTTGTTGCAAGATGTTTTTGCTTGTTTTTGCAGGTTGGAGGATGCACTAAAGAGAAGGACACACCCTTTAAAATCTGAAAATAACCAAGAAAACAAAAAATTTTGGAAAAAACCCGCGCCCATCAGTTCATTACGCGCAGTGTCATCTTCGCAAATTGGCATCTCTGCCTGTCATCTGCGCAGAACGTCGTCTGCGAAAGCTCAATTGTCGTCTTTGCACCACTCAAAATGTCATCTGCAGGTTTCGGCGTCTCTGCCTATTTTTTGGTAGTTTTCTCCAAAAATTGAACTGTCATCTGCAAATTTTGGCGTCTACGAGTTTCAGTGTCTCCACCTAGCTTCTGTCATCTACATCGCATTCAAAAGCTCAAACTATCATCTTCACCGCTGCTAGCAGTCAACTTTCATCTCCGCCACTGCCAGCAGTCAAACTGTCATCTCCGCCGCTGCAATTCGTCAACTGTCGTCTCTGACGCCGCCAGCTACCTTCTTTATTTAAACTATCGTCTGTGAATTTTGGCATCTGCGCAGATTAGCATCTCCGCAGATTGGCATCTCTGCCTGTTGTATTATTTTCTCAGATTTGTCACCTACTTTTTGGCTCTCTTGTCCAAGTCATTGTCTTTGCATGTTTTCAAAATTCTAACAAATGAACTTGTATGTTTAAAAAACATTTAAAAAATAAAAAATAAATAAAATAAAATAAAATAAAGAGTATAAATCAAAATTTAACTTTTAGTGGTTCCGTAGGAAATAGACCATTCTAAGCATTTTTACGCATACCAAAAACATCAAAAAAAGTATTAAAAAAAATTCTCATAGTTAAGCTTTCATTTTGGAAGATTTTGGGTGACTAATCAATTTTCATTTTTTGTCTTATTGCAGGTTGGAGCAACAGATTTAATCATGTTTTTTAAGTTTTTTGTGGAATGAACTTGCATGTTTAAACACGTTTTCTTTTGAATGTATGTTTCTCAAAACACACTCTTGAATGCAATAGATTAAAATCAATCTTTTTTGGAATGCATGCTTATAACAAACAAACTCAATCTTAAATACATAAAATCAATTAACCATTGAAATTTTTGGGCATAAAAAGAATCTAAATCCACATTTTTGTAATCTTCTAAGTTATAAAAACAAATAAAAATGCTTTGAGTGAGTTTGTCATTGGACTCACCCTCTTTAATCACCCATCAATTTAACCATTGGTTGCAATCTCAGCGCCATCTATGGGGATGGGTCCACCTAAGAGGGTGCTAAGTGCTCCACAAAAATCAAACTCTACTTGTGTTTTTATTAGTTTTTCTAAGTTAGAAAATTTCTTGAATGCACATTAGGTTCGCTAACACTTCATTTGGGCACTAAAATTGAACAACCAATTGATGTGGAGGGCCTCCGGGCGCACGCTTGACAATCGAGTTTCACACATCTTTGTTTTGGGCTTAAAACAAACTCACACTCAATCTTGAATGCCTAAATTTCAATGAACATCGCATGGTTTTGACGCATTTTCAATGATGCTCGCATTTCTTATGTTACAATCTCTCGACTTCCATTATGTTGACGACGTTGTCAAATTGGAATGAACATTGTATGCCATAATCACAAGTGTCTTCAATCATAGCTTACAAAATTTAAATCATCAATTGGAATGAACCCGTGTCTTTTAAAACCCAAGATCATGTATGTGGTCTTATTTTACACTTTTTAGGAGGCCTACTTGGGGATTTCATCACCCCTTGGACGACCTCAACTCCAGCGTTCCGGCGGAGTATAAAGATCGGGAGGTGAATCCAAAGACACCTCTCTTGAAATCAAGATTTTGTCACTCGGGCTAAGCCTCAAGGAACTTTATACCCTTGAGAAGTGAAAGAGGAGAAGTGGGTTACCGCTCCTCTCGGCTGTGTGACATCTTTTTGGTTTCATCAATGGAGTTGGGCCTCACGTACCTTGTGTATATCGAGGACTCCCTAGCTAAACCAAATTTCATCCTTGTAGAAAGCTTCTTAGGATGTTGGTGTGTTTGACGTGCTTGCTCCAAAATTTTGTCTGGTTGCTTGTTCATAGCTTCTGAAAGAATGTTTGCCAACTTTGGTCAAAATCTCAAAAAAGCAAAAATCTCCCAGCTCAAGGCATACTTAGCATAGTCACTGCCTCATCAGAAGATCATCCAAGCTCCCCCGCCGCAACTGAATCTATCTAGTTCTTTGCTTTAGAACAATCCCAAATCCAAAGTCCATCCAAATCATCCCCCCCCAGCCAGCTAGCAACCCAATCCAAAATCACACCCAAGCCTTTAGAGAGTTGTTGTCATTCTGCCAGAATTTGCTATCCAATCAATCCTACCAATCAACCAATCTCACCAAGGTTATCCCTATGACAGAGCATTGTCTAGGGTAATCCAGCTTTTTCACTTGAATCCCTCATCACCTTGAGCTAAAGGTTGGGATCCACAAGTGGTCAATCTCATGTCATGCCCATAGGATCATTAGTCTATCCTTAATTTGGCACAATCTCCACCAATCCAGTGCATAGGAAAGCAAAACTCTCACTTTTTGACAGCATGCCCTTGAAGTCTTCCATCCACAAGAAAGCCAAAAATCTCTAGCCAATCCTCCTTAGGTCTGTCATGCAGCTTTGACTCTCCCTAGGAAATCCTTCATCAGCCAATCCAAAATTTGCACTTAATCCAAATCCAACCATGAGCTTCCGTGTTCATCCGTATGCAAGACCCCATCCCCATCCGGCTCATCATCAAAACATGAAATCCCAAGCCTATCATGATGTGTTCAGTCATATTGTCCATGCTCCCGCCACCTCCTATTCCAATGATGATGAAAATCTTGTTGACTATGATGGGTATATTGAAAGCCTTAGAAACATTCCCCCAAGCATCCCCCAAAATCCACATATTCTTCCAAACTATCTAGTCATGCCATCTGATATCCCAGCTTCTCCTTCATCACCCAATCAACCAAGCTTCCAATCTTCCACCTCCATCACACTAGCTATTCCTGTCAATCCACCTCCACCTCTGACACACGAGTCTCCAAGGAATCTCCTAGAGGAAATACAAGAAAAGCCACCTCCAACAGTCGATAAGCCATGTCATCCAATCCAACCATGTGAAGTAGTCAGTGATGAAGCTTCCCCATCTATAATATCACCTCCATCTCCCATTGCTATCATCCCCATACCATCCATCAAATTGTTTAAAATCCTTCCACTTCCCACAAGCATCAAAATCCCACCATCTATCAAATCCCTCCAAATCCTATCCACATCACCCCCAAGCATTTCCCAAATCTCCCATAATGACCCTTATGCATCCATCTTCTACTCACCCATCTCCACTACCGAATCTCCCCTCTCTCCCTCTGTTGCCTTTGAAGAATACATCCCTTCACCTCCTATCGCACCATCCACTCCAATCAAATCCTATCAAGATCCTTCCCAAAAGAATGTTGACATCCCCTAAAGAATAAACGAAGATATCATCATACCATGTCTTCCATCCATAGTGCAGTCACCATCCCCTCCATCTCCAAAAACTCAAGCCATACCTCCTCTACTAAAGGATATCTTTTCATCCCATCAGCCAAATCAAGATCCTATCCTACCATCTCCTCCACTCCATGCTTCCATCTTACCACCTATCCAAGCTATTCCACCATCTATAATCTACCCTCTTGGTTCACTTACATTCATCCATGGTGGCCTCCTCTCAGCAAAAGAATTAAGAACAATATATCCCCATTGCAATACATTTGATAAAGCACTTCCACCATTTTCCGCAAGCAAAAAGTATTCTGAGCTAGTTCAAATGCTCAATCGATGGCATTATCAAGGTCAAGGTTTAGGACCACAAGAACAAGGAATCAGAAAGCCTATTATTGCACAATAGAATCTAGGATTTCATGGTCTTGGATATGTATCCAAAGGCTCACCATCTAAAGGTGTTGGTACACCACACCCCCAACCCAAGCCTATCTCCAAACCCACCATGCCAGCCTCCCATCACTCCTTCAAGAAATCTTATGTCATCCCCCCTCACCATCTTTGCAACCCAAAACAACCTACCATATCCCCCCTTCATCCACAAAATCCATTTTGGGTCCCTATGTCCCAAAATCTACCATCCTCCATCCTCCTATCAGCCATCATAAAAATCCTATTTCCTCCATTCCTACGCAAGATCAACAAAGGCACATATTAGGGTGCATCATCCATCATCATCCCCCTACACGCTCTTCCATATTCTCTCCATCTCACAAAGCTTCTCCTAACCATCTTCCCAAAGCTTACCACAGCAATGAGAATGTCAACTTCAAAATGCATAAAGCTAAAAATCCACATCCTAGGCAATCATATGTCTATTTTAAAAGACATACTCCAAAAATGAAAAATCCAATCAAAGAATGCAAAACAATGCAAAAGCCTATGAAACGAAAATCCAAAACCATGTGGATCCCAAAGAAAAAAGTTGAAACCCAATGCATAATGGCATCCACCATTGCTAATCCTCCATGCAGTGACTCATGTCCCCCATCTCCTAACTCCATCTTGGGTGCCTATATCCCTGAGCGCGCTTCCACAAATCCTCCATCAAGCCCGCATCTACCATATATCCCCCATATGCTCTTTTCACACCTATCCCAACATGTGCCAATGTTGATCCTGCAAGCATCCCCATCTCATGCTCCTTTCCAACCTTTTCATCCCTCCATCTCCTACCATCAATCCCATCTAATCCAATCTATTGCATAAATCACACATCCGGTGTACCAACAGCTAGCAACAAAATTGACATTCCAACAACTAGTGAAAAATTCCAAAAAAGCCAAAAATAGCTGAAAAAAGCCAAAATCATTCCAGCTGAGTCCAAAGTCAAAAAGTCAAAAAAATAAAGAAAAATAAAGCGTCCACTGATGAAAGCTTGGCAATTCAAGTGCCTTGGACAAGTACCATGATGAAAACTTGGCAAACAAGTGTCATGTGTAATCCAGCCTTCCCCAGCTTAGCCTATCACCCTCATGCTTTTGGTCATCTCTTGACATCCAACTCCATCTTCCAATCTATCCACCTATCCTCCACCCTCCAACTTCCATCTCACACCATCCACTTATCTCCTGCAGCTTTAGCCAATCATCATAGCTATCATCCATCTCCCTAGCCCCTTCAGCTTTTTCCATCCTAGCTTCAATCCTATCACATCCATCATAAGACCTCCTTCCGCATGTCATCTTCTGACTAGGGCCATTGTATTCTTTGGAGATCTTGTCTTGTCCATCCTCCCTTGTCATTGGTATCTCACTCTAGGCTATCCTCATGCAAATCCAATGTCATCTCTTTATATCCATCATAATCCTAGCTATCTACCATCCTATCCAGCCATCTTATCCTGCTCCTCTATCTATCCTTGGTCACAAAATCTCTCATCATCATTGGGATGCATCCTCCCCAAATCCATATCTTTTGCTATCACCCCATCCTTAAGCTTTCACATCGTGCACCAACATCGAACCATCCCGCTATCCTATCATCCTGAGCTTTTGCCTGCTTGTAACTATCTTCATCAGCTTCAGCTTGTAAATATCTTGGTCCGTCAGCTTGTACATCTTCTTTAGCTTAGTACCATTGTATCTATCCAGCGTTTGTGTCAGTTCGTCCTTGATCAGCATCTTGCACACATCGCACATCTTGGTTAGTTATTCCAATGCATCCTTTAGCTAGATTTCCTATCACCAAAGTCTTATCCTTCTTAGTTCAGCTTTCCAGATGCATCACTCATCAAAATTCACTAGCTTAGGTACTCTCCGATAGGTCCTTGCAAGATATAGCTTTCCTCATGTCTGATCTTGGTCCGTTAGTACCTCGTCCTACCCATCTCGTTGGCAAACGATTCTGTTTTGGATTTTTGCTTTCTTTTGATTTGGGATCTTCCCTCTTGGGTCTTGAAAATATCTTTTCCAAGAAATCTCCTTGTTCCCTCCTCAAGGTTGCCACGATCTTCCATATCATGGTATGCTGCGAATGGGACAATCAGAGCGTAAGGTCTTGATCAGGTCTTTTGTTTGTTTTTTTTTCTGCCTGTGGGTTACCCAATGTCATTTCCACACTACTTCCTCTGGGATTCATGTGTGATGTTGGGGCAACCCTTGCGTGTTTGTTTTGAGTCAATTTGTCAGTCCTCTGGATGGTTGGTGAAAAGGCCTTGATGTTCTTGGTAACCTTGGCAATTAACCAACAGTCCTATAGCAAATCTAGTGCTCAACTACATGGTGGTACTTCTCTTTGAAGTATCCCCCTGCTCAAAAAGCTTCAATGGGTTTCCTTCCTCTCCATTATCCCCCATCCATATCCTACATCTGTTGGTCCTACCCCAGCTTATGCATCAGTACCTCTTTGAATCCCTCCTCATGCTTAGCTTTAGGGATCCACAATTCTAGTCTTAGGGATCCACCAATCAAATCAATCCACCAAGCCTCATCTTTTGAGATCCACAATCCTAGTCCTAGGGATCTCTGAAACCCATCTTCCACCAATTTGACTCTTTGAAATCTTGTTGCATCAGCTTTATCATTCCATCATCCATCTCCCTACCATGGATTCCTTTTATAGCGCTCTGCTCCTCCATCCTCCCCCCCAATCCTGGAAAGTCTTAAGCTTGCTTTACTATTGTGCCTCTAATTCTACTTTATCATTCTCCCATAGTGAGAGTTTGAGCTAATTCAGCCCCTCCTCTTTGCCAATCTGTGTCTCTACTTGTCTCTATTTTTTGTACTTTTCAAGAAGCCGTCGGGCCTCTTTTCTCTCTTCGCCACCTTCTTGAGGGGGAATCATCTAAGTCTAGTCTCTCCTCCTCTTATCCGAGACTGGGGCAACCTTGTTGCTAAAACATCTTTCTCATGTCATCTTCACTTGAACTTCTTTGAAATAGTGTTGTCTCAACACTATGTCAAAGAGGGGCAAAATGTAGACACCTAAATTTGATTACATCGCTTTAGTAATCCTATTTAGTTATCTCTAAAGGCATAATTAATTAAATTTCTATTTAATTAATCCTTTGCCATCCCCTAGCTGATTAATTTAATTAATCATCTATAGTCCTAATTGATAAATCAAATAACCTATTATTTATCAATTAAATCCTATTCTTCTATCTAATTCCAAAAATCTCCATTTATTAAATAAATCTATTTGATAAATAAAATCCTCAAAATCTAAAAACCCCTAACTTATCCCTAATCTTTCATTTAGCCTAATCCACCCCATCCACCCATACTAACCTAGCTTAGCCACTAACTCACCCACCCTCATTAATGTCATCCACTTGCACATCTCTAACATCCCTAATCTAATCCTAAACCCAAGCCTAATCCACCCCCTAATGTTGTCACATTCCCTAAGCAAGTTTAAGACTTTCCTAAACCAAACCAAAGTCTCCCCTCAAAAATCCCAACCACCAAGTCATGAGTGCTCTTACAAACCATAAAAGACTCTTACAAGCCCACTCATGATCTTCCACACTCTTCCCTCTTCCACACTCTTTCCCCTTACATCTCTCTTATATACTCAACCCCACTCATCATGCCTTTAACCAACCCTTTACCCTACCCTCTCACACTCATCCTCCTTGTGACAAGTGTCACCTTCCTATTGGTGCTAAACAAGCACAATCCATGTGCTCTCCTTTGAGTGCATCCTAGCCCTCCTTAAGCATTCATCTCTCCTTTCATCTTAGCCCTCCATCCCTCAAACCCTTAGCCTATAAATTGAATCCCATCCCAAGCCATTCAACAACAACCATTTGAGTAAAGTTATTATGCCCTTTTAGAGCCAAAATCCATATCCATACCCTTATAATGCCAAATTGAGAGCTCACAAAGCTACCAATTTGCCATTACCCATATCCATTTGAAGCCATTTTGAGCACTTGAGCATACATCCCCAATCCATAAATAGACACATCCCAAAAATAAGAGAACAACCTCATTGAGAGAGCCTATCCATGGCTCACATTCTCATTTGAGTTTGTCTTCTCTTTGTCTCTCTTATATGTTATGTTAGTTTAATGTGTAAATGCTTTCATTGAATTAGTATTTCTAGCATATTAGATTAGTGTATACAGGAGGAAGCTCAAAGTTGTCATCTTAACTTCCTTTTATACTCAATTTTTATTTTTATTTTCTGGTTGTTTTTGATATTTTCATATATAAAGCATTTTCTTCAAGGTCTTTTATGTAGCAATTTTTGAGATGGATGTTGTTAAGGGGCTCTACTAGCTCTTCCCTATCACAATCGACAAGTTTGTAGGTACCTATTCCAAAAGACCCTATAATTATGTAAGGGCCAATCCAGTTGGCTTCCCACTTCCCTTTCTTTTCTTGATCTACCTAATTTTGAGGGTTATCTCAAAGGACTAAATCTCCAATTTGAAAGACATGTGGTTTCACTTTCTTGTTATAGTACCTAGATAACTTGTTCTGATACACTTTGATGTGTTAGTGGGAATTCCAATTATTCTAAATGAGCAACTCTATAGTCTTCATCTGTCATGACATCATGTAGGGTGACTCTTAAGGATGGGATTTCAACCTCTAAAGGGAGAATTGCTTCACTTCCATAGACCAAAGAAAAGGGGGTTTCCCTAGTAGTTGTTTGAACACTTTTCCTATAGGCCTAGAGTGCAGGATTTATAGGTAAATGCCAATCCCCACCAGTTTTTTTGGTGATTCTCTTAAGGATTTTGATTATACTTTTGTTGGTGGCATCTATTTGGCCATTTCATTGGAGATAATAAATTGAAGAGTGGTGAATGATATGAAACTTTTCACACAACTCATTGATTGTCTAGTTTTTAAAGTACAAGGCATTATCTATTAGGATGGCATGAGGTATGCCAAACTAAGAAATGGTGTGGTTAAGGATGAACAAGGAAATTTTTTTTCTAGTGGCGTCTGTGAGTGGCACTACCTCCACCCATTTGGTGAAGTATTCTATTGTCATAAGAATCCATTTATGGCTACTAGAGGAGTGTAGATGAATCATGCCTACTAAGTCAAAACCCTGCTAATAGAAAGGCCATGGTGTGGCCAATGGGTTCAGTTCCTGAGCTGCTGCATAAATGAGATTACCATGAATATGACACTTTTTACAATATTTTACATAATCAATAGAATCCTTTTCCATAGTGGGCTAGAAATAGCCCATTCTAAGGATTAATTTAGCTAGAGTGAACCCACTAGAATATGAACCACAAATGTTTGCATGGACCTCTTGTAGAGCAGCTCTAGACTCATCATTTTCTTGACATCTAAAAAAAGTTTTGTCTAGACCTTTTTGATAAAAATTTTCAACCACCAATGTGTAACATAAGGCTTGTTAGATAAAGTTTCATTTTTGGTTTCTAGATAGATCAATAGGCATAAGGTTATCTCGCAAGTAAGTAAAAATGGAATCATACCAAGGGGAGTTTGGAGCATCTAGGAAGCAAACGATGTGGGATTCCAATTGATTAAATGTAGTTTGAACCACCTCCTCTACTAAGAATTCATAGCATTCATGTTGGTCAGGTAATTGGAGAAAAGAGGCCAAAGTGGCCATAGCATCGACCACCCTATTCTTATATCTCAAAATCTACTCAAAGGTAATCTAAACAATGCATTCTTTGAGTGTGTCAACCAAATGTTTGTACGGAAGTAATTATTCATTTTTATTCTGATATGTTTATTAACCTAATTGATGACCAAATGAGAGTCTCCATATACACCTATTATTGTTAACTTCCATTCCAATGCTGATTTGAGGCCAAGAACTAATGCTTCATATTATTCCATGTTATTAGTGCATGGGAATAAAATTTTGTTGGAATTTGGTATGGTGACACATAAAGGTGTGATGACTAGAACACCTATGCCTAAGCCATGGTGTGTGTAAGAACCATCAAAATAAAACTTCCATGTGAATGGCTCTATATGAAGAATGTGCAAATTTGAAAAATTCACTATTATAGGATTCAAATCTTCTAATGGTGCATCTACTAACTGATCTGCAATAGTCTATCCTTTGATAGCCTTCCTATCAACATATTCTATGTCAAACTCACTCAAGATCATTACCCACTTGGCTAGCCTTCCTGTTAATGTTGTTTTTCTGAGAAGATACTTTAGATGGTCTATCTTATCTATGAAATTTAGTTTCTACATTAATAAGTAGTGGCATAGTTTTTGGGAAGCAAAAACTACTGCCAAACATGCCTTCTTAATGAAATTATAATGGAGCTCATAATTGACCAAAGTTCAACTAATGTAGAAGATGGCTCATTCCTTTCCTTTGTCATTTTCTTGCACCAAGAGGACTCTAATTGATTTAACTGTGAAGGAAATATACAACAACAAAATTTTGTGTTGAGTAGGAGGCACCAAGACAGGTGGATTTATTAAATATTTTTTGAGGAGGTTGAAAGTTGCTTGATATTGACTATCCCATTTAAAAACTAAATCTTTATGGAAGAGGTGAGTGAAGGGCACACATTTTCTGGCCAACTAAGATATGAATCTTTGAATGGATTGAAGTGTTCCTTGGAGGGAACATAGTTGGCTCAGGTTCTTGTGCGGCTTCATGTCAACAATAGCTTGTAACTTCTCAAGATCCACCTCTATCCCTTTGGTGGACATAATATAGCCCAGAAGCTTTAGATTGCACCCCAAAAGTACACTTCTTAGGATTTAGCCTAACTTTGAAAGCTTCTAGATGAGTGAATATTTTGTCTAAAATTGGGAGATGGTTTTGACGGGTATGAGATTTTGCTATAATGTCATCTACATAATACTCCATAAATGTATGCATCATGTCAGGAAATATTATGGTCATAACTCATTGGTATGTGGCCCCTGCATTCTTGATATTGAAGGGCATGTCATTCTAATAGATGTTCCCCATGCACAAGTGAAGGCTACTTTTTCTTGCTTTCTAGGTGCTATTTGTATTTGATTATAACCAAATAATCCATCCATGAGAGAGAACATAGAATGTCCCACTATAAGGTCGATAATGACATCAATGCTATGTAAGGGAAAATCATCTTTAGGACATGCCTTATTGACATCAAGGAAATCAATGTAGATTCATTTGCTACCATCCTTCTTTGAAAGAGGCACAATGTTTGATATCCATGAAGCATATGCCAATGACCTTATAAATTTGGTGTGGAGTCAATTCTCTAACTCTGATTTGATTAGTAGTGTTATATGTAGATGCATCTTTTTGAGCATTTATTTGATTAATTTAGCCTCTGGGGAAATATCAAGATGGTGGAGAATCAGGTTAGGATCTAAACTTGGCATGTCTACATAGGACCATGCAAAATTGATTTGCCTTTCCTTGAAGAAGTAAATGAATCCACCTCTTTCTTCTGATGTTAGTGATTGAGCTAGGTGAGTAATCTGGGGTTCTATCTCTATCCCTATTGTTGAATTTCTCTATTGGCTTGATTAAAATAGATGACCTCTCTTCTAAATATTTAGGTAAAGTATTAATTATCTCATTGTTGGGTGCCACAATTGGGTTTTCACCCTCATGTATGTCACTTCTATTTTCTTCTATTTTTATATCGAGACTTGTCACAACATGGTTTGTGTTGCTAGATCTCTGATATGCTTGACCTTTTTTTTTGTGGCTGAGATAGTTGATACTTGACCTATAAATAGGTGCTTCACTTGGCTCTAGCCTTGAAGATGGTTTAACTGCATTGAGGTATATGGAAATGTCTTAATTGGTGTCAAATTTAGAAATGTCATAAGTGTCAATTGTATCCTAGCTGATAAGTTTGGGATGGGTCAAGGATAAAAACTCAAGGTACAAATATGGTGTGGTTGGATTCAAAGAGATAACCTTGTTTGATGGTTCACACATTGTATTAGGTAAGTCTATGACATGTTTTTCTAAACTATCTAAGAAACTAGAGTCTTTGAGCTACTCACTATCCTTATTTTCAATTTCCACCGAAAAGAAATCTGGAAATAGGGATTGGAATTGGAATGCATCATTAGACTCATTGTCTTCATGTGACAATAGATCATGTGGTTTTTATACACTTGCTTCTAAACCATTCTAGCATGAAGTGGCTCTTTGTAGTGAAGTGAAATCTGAGCTAGAAGCAAATTCTTGTTCTGTGGCAGTACTTTGTGTGGAAATGTGAATCACATCACATTCTTTGTCATGTGTAGATTCCTCAGATAAGGAATTAAGTTCCACTTGGTGGAGTCATCATCATCCTCATTATCAGTGGCATCCATGAATGGTCCTTCTGCAATGTGGAGATCAGGGAAAGATAGGTTTACACTCTTTGGATTGGATGCCCTTTGGTCTATGATGTCCTTTTCTTTTGGTACCCAAATCAAAGTGGAGGAGGAGGAATCTCCATATTTTGGTTCATAACTTGTCAAGAGGTGGTAGCCTAGGATAGGTTGGTAATCTTTCACATTCTTGTTCCAAATATCATACCCCTATCTTCAATTTGCTTGGCCTGAAATGTGTTTCTAGTGGTTCAACAATGCTTGTGCCTCTATCCAAAGAACCCTCACCCAAAGTAACCCGCTTTCTTCATTAAGTCATAATTTATACCAAAAATGTGGGTGGAAATATCAATGTTTTTTATCCTCTTACTTTCATCTTCCTTTATGCTCGAAAATATGCCATTACTTTTGACAAAATGCTCATTATAGGGTCTAGGAGGAGTGGTTGAAGTCGGTCTACCATATGACCCCTTAGAATAGTAGGACCTAGCTATAGTTACCGTTTCCCACACCTATTTCATGACTGTGTGGGGTGCCTTGGATGTTGCTACCCTTTCCTTTGGTGTAGGCAAGAAATGGTAAAGTGAAGCACCCCAACCAATGGTTGGTCATCTGCTTGCTTACTTCATTTCAACCCATAAGTCCCCTAAAGGGATAAATGTAGGATCTACCCCACCCCATAAAATTATAGGGTCATGGTCTATTACGCATAACTACTAGAAGTAGGTGCAAAGCCTAGTGGTACTCCTACCAGTGAAAGGTGCCTCCAGCTCTCCCTATTTAGCTCACTAGAATAAGCCCCCTATACACCTGCTAGTGCTTCCCTGAAAATTTAGCTGGGGTTAGGAGATGTTGGTGGGTCAAACAAAGAGATTGAATATTATACTACCCCTTTGCATTGAAAATTGAACTTTTGTTTGAACTCCTTCATTAATCAACTCATCTCTTCATAATGTTTTTATTTGGAGTCTTTTGGTGGGAGAAGTGACGAGATGGAAGAACTAGAACAAGCCATTTTCTCTTTTCCTTTAGTCATTGTGGAAGAGTGGTTTTTGCCTTTACTTGTGGATTTTGAAGCCTCTTCTAGTATAGATTGTTTGGCATTGCTTGTGGTGACGAGGATTTCTTCACTATTACAAGGAACAAGGGAGTTGCAATATTGTGTGTAATTCTGGTCCCCGAGTATGGTCACCTCTTGGCCCAAATATGGAAATTTCAAACATTGATGGTAAGTAGAAGGAAAAACTTGCATGTCATGGATCCATGGTCTTCCTAAGAGGATGGTGTAGGTTAACTTCAAGTCTAGAACTTGACAGATAGTTTCCTTCACAACCGGGCCAACCCTTATTGGCAAGATGACCATGCCCTTAGAGGATCTTTCCTCATCATTGTAAGATTTAATTATAATTTCTTTCTTACATTCCATGACATCTTCTATGTATCCTAGTTCTCTTACCAAGCTTAGGGTATAGATGTTTAAACCAACCCTACCATCAACCAATGCTCTATTTACTCTGTTTCTATGCACAAAGACTTCAATATGTAATTGTGAGTTTTGGGGATGGGTGAAGGAAATGTCATCTTGTTCTGAGAAGGATACATAGTGGGGTGCAACAAGGTTTCTTACCATATTTTGCAACCTATTGACATCTAGATCAGTTGGCACTAAGCCTTTGGTTAGGATCTCTTTGTGTTGTAGTGATATTTGTAACAACTCAAAGATGGAGATATGTGCAAGGGTTTTAAGTAGTTGATTAACCAAACTATATTTGGAGATGGCAGAGCTTGTGGTTGTTTGATTTGAAATGGTGGTTGCCCCTAGCAAGACCACTTAGAGGCTTGACTTTGGGTGACGGCATTCAAGAGTTGTTTCTTGTGTTTATCTTTGATAACAATAACACTAATGACGTCATTGAATCTAGATATCATGTTGATTGTGTTATCAAAATTGTGATCATAATTGACCTTGTCATCGGAAGACTTTTTCTGGTTATTCTTGGAGGACTCTCCCTTTTCATCACTTATGAAGAGATTTTTGAATGTAGTATGATCCTCATTGGTACAAAGAGTGTGGATTTCAATGGTGTCATCATCAATTAATTTTTGAATAGCTCCCTTAAGGGCATAACAATTATTGGTGAGATGTCCTTGATTTTGATGGTAGGCACAAAAATGTTTCTCACTCCACCATGAAGGTTTGACTTATGGTTCATGGGGCTTAGCTTCTAGTAATATGATAAGCTCATTAGCTAAGAGTGTTTGCAAAGCTCTTTCATATGTTTCACCTATAGGAGTATATACTCTAGGTGGTTTGGTGGACTTATACCCTTTTGGTGGAGGGGTTTGGTTGTATGCCACTTGTTGATTGAGGGTATTTTGTGATGGCAAAGAAGTCATGTTTCATCGATAGAATGGATGAATGTTGTCTTGTCATTGTGTATTTTTGTGGGTAGGCACCTTAGTGTTATTTCCATTTGGAGAGTGTTGATTTGGGGAGGGGTAAATTTGTGGTTTAATGTTGTTTTCCTCTACTACTCCATCATTTACCATGTTGTTGTTGTTATTTATCCACCACGATCTATGTTTATCATTTGATCGATAGGATGAGTTTTGTTGTTGTGAGGAGTTATTGGAGAAACCTTTGCCATCTTTTGATAGTTTAATGATATTGTTGTTCCACAAAGTTTCTTTGATTTTGGCTATAGTTTACAATGTGGTTTTGAAGTCTTTAGGGCCTTGAAGTTGCAACCAATAATTCATGGGCTTAGAGAAGTTATTGAAAAATATATTTGTTTTCTCCTTGTCTAGGATGTCTCGATGGTATTTGACAAAGTATGCTGCCATATTTGTAGAATTTTTTTGAAAGATTCACCTAGAAGTTGTTTTGTATTACATAATTCAATTATGGCAACCTATCTTTCAATGTTATAGGAGTATTGTGCAATAAAAATAGAGGCTAGTTGATCAAATGATTGGATATGTGAGGGGAGTTTGGAAAACCATTCCATGGTCTATCCTCCTAAAATTCTAGGAAATAGATGCATAAGGTAGGATGTATATGCACAAACTCCATACTTAATGTGTAAAATTGGTGAAGGTGATCTTGGGGATCTGATGTACCAAAGTACTTGGGCATATGCATCGAGTTGTGGTGCCAAAAAGGTGACAAGGAAATTTTTTTTTCCTATTTTTAAAAGTGCGTACGCACTATAGCGCGCATGTGCTTTTAAAAAATAAAAAGTATATATGATGGGCTGCAAACCCGCAGCCCATCATTTTCATCAGCATTTTCCTCTACTCCTACAGCGAGCAGCGCGTACGTGAGTTGAAGACTCAACATTTGCACCACCATTTGCCAAAATGCCTCCTTGTCGACGAAATCCAAGACCAAAAGTGCACCCACAATGACGCCGTAAGTGATATAAACCTAACTTTGCATTGTTTGATATATTTTCCATATTGTTTTGTAAGTTTTTTATATTCTTTTGTAGGGTTTTTACAAATTTCATTTAGATTTGTTTATTTATTTGAATTTCAATTGATTTTTTATCAAGAAATGTTCATAATCAACTAGAAAATCCACAAGAACATCAAAACCCTCAAGAACCCCAAAACCAAAACCCTCCTCAAGAGGAAGAACAAATTCCACAACCCGAACCAATTGCAAGACCTCCACCAGGCACACAAGAAAATATAAGAAATGAAATAGAAAGAGGCAAAACTAAATTAGAAGGAATCATTGCTCAGTTGAAAGAATTCGGACAAACCAATCCAATGAGGGCTCAATCAGCATCATCCCTCGAATCCATTAACAATCAGATAGCCTTAGTTAGTGGTCAGTTAGATATTTGGTGGGCTAAGAGGGATGAACAAAAAAGATTTTATGCAAATAAATTGTCATGTGAAGATGTTAGAAAAAAGGAAATACCAAAAGGTAGTATATGTGCATTATTTAGAAAACCCGGTGAGCAAAATACTGTTAGAGAGGGTACTAAATGATTCCCCATCCATTGGTGCATACATGATGCTATTAGAAATAATTTTTGGGATAGATGGTGGATGGTTTTTGATGCCCCTCCTTCCAACAATCACGAGGTCCCCATGTATTTTTTGAAGAAATTATATTGTGAGTTTGTCCTTGGGGAGATCCCCAATTATTTTGAAATGTTAGACTCCCAGGGTAGAGGTGGGAGGTCATCATTTGAGAGGCCAGGAGCACGTCGTGACCCTAATGTAGTTAGGGCGGCTATGGTCCATCCACAGTGCGAGCATGTGATTATTCCTTCAGTTGTGAAGGAACATGTAGAGGCTAGCACTCTAGGGACCATTAATGCTTTGACGCAGACCCTCATCCATTCCACGAGCCCATTAGTTGAGGGGGAGCCTTCTATACGTCGTGGTCACATGTGCACTTCATGCGGATCCCTCTGCACATTTGGCACTCATGTCGGAGATGGTACAGATGATGGGCTTGTCATCGATCAGTTCCTGAACGAGACATTTGGCATTAACACATAGGTAAATTACTAATTTGATCACATTTCATATGTATAGTGAATGATTAATTAATTAGGATTTATTGACATTGTTCAAAATTTAGGGTCAAAGTGTTCCTGGGCCTAGCAGCGATCCTCCAGGCCCATTTTTTGTCCCTTTGACGAGTCCTGAGGTATGTATCAATTTAATCATTTTAATTAATACATATATTTATTACGTAATCATATTAAGGATTGACCAAAAAAAATATGCATGTGCATCAGTTCTCCACAGGACCCTCAACCTTTACCACAGACACAGAGCAAAGACATCATACGAGCTTCACACAGGTATAGTTGTTTCATGTTAATTTAATTCATTTGATTATATTTATTCCATGTTTCATGTTAGATATAACGTGTATTGTATGACATGCAGCTCATGATGTCAGACACACCTTCTCATCTGTGACAGTCTGTTGATAGTGGAGTAGCCGTAGTTGTGGCTAGCTCACAGCCACTGACGGAGGTATGAAAGAATTTTCTTCATTTCAGTTGTTCTTTATAATAGTTAATCTCAAAATTTCTAATGTTATTTATAAGTGATTATATTTATTGAATTGTTGTAGGGTCTTGTCACGCCTGATCGTCCACGAGCATTTGAGGTGGACTTACAGAGTGACTATTTGTTGGCGGTAAGAAAATAATTGATTTTGTGAGTACATATATTTGATTTCAACGTATAATAAATATTGATTCATATCTACTTTCTTTGTATCAGTTGGACCTGGAGAAGAGCCTCAACAAGAGGTCAAGTGAGCGTGTCAGGAGGGCCCCATCATCTCTACTATCTCCCTCCACACGATGGTAGAGGATGTCGAGAGACTTGTTTCCTTCCCCTCGTGGGAAGGAAAAGATGTAGTTGAGATATTTGATACATATATATAGAGACTTGTTTCCTTCCCCATGTATATATATAGGCATCCGAGAGACATATTCGATACACATTTGATGTACATATGACATTCTATATTTGATGTATGACATATTTGATGTATGACATTATTGGTTCATATATGACATTATTGGTTATCATAATATATTATGTGTTTGTTAATGTATATGACATTATTGGTTATCATTTTATATTATATGTTTGTTCATGTATGACGTTAAATTAGATATGTTCATGTATGACATTAAATTAGATATGTGCATGTATGAAATTTAATTCAATTGCTAGAGATTTGCCATTATGTCTACCAACTAGTAGATGTTCTTTTTTGCTTTATTAGTATTTCTCAAAAATTGCAAAGAAGTTGTTTCTGGTGAATAGTTGTAAACAATTGTGATCATCGACTTCATGTACTCATGGCTTTGGCTGCGAACACTTGTAACTTTGGCTATAAGCATCCATGGCTTTGGCTATGTGCACTAGTGGCTTTGGCTGTGAGCATTTATGGCTTTGGTTGTAGGCACAATATAGCCTTGGTTGTAGGTTGTGTTTCTTGCTGCATGTCGAAGTTACCTTCAAGAATATCATTAGTCTAAGATCATTACAATTAAAATACTATGACATAATACCTTGGAAATAATAGTCTTTAACCCATTACTTTATTTGTTAAAACATCATGTAGTATCTACTGTAGTCCTTCTACTCAAATATGTTTTCAAAAATACTTAGTATGGCAAAGAAATGTCTATGGAAAGCTTGTCAAATAGGATATTGAAGAACTAAATGTGGATAGTCATTAGTACCCATCAATAAGAACACGGACATCTTTCTCAAGCAAGCCATATGACATTAGCAAGTAATTTATAAATTTCCTTTGCAAATAACTAGAAGATGCTATGAATCTTAATACAGAGTTAATCAAAAACTCATTATTCCATCCAAGAAGCATATATCACCCTAAGCCAATTAACCGACAGGATAAAAATTAATTCAATTTCAACAAAATTTTGAGTATAACAAGCATCTTAGGGATTCTTACAAGAATTAACACGATGTTCACAAGAGCATTACAAGTTCTTGTAATGCTATTTCACATATTGTAATCATATTCAGTTTTGAATGGCCATTTGTGTTACAAGCATAAATGTTCTTTAAGGTCTTTTAATTCTAGACATGACTTTTATTATGAAGCTTTTTTATGACAACCCACTCAATGCATATATTGTTGTTCCACATTATGCTCATTTGACTTTCATTGGTTGATTTGAGTCTAGACATGATGTTATTCACTACCTTTTTTATATATTATTTTTTTGTAGTGAGGTTCTAGCCTGAATGAATGTATTAATCATCGAAGTTGTGAACCTTGGTCGAGATCCTTACAAATATATTTTCAAATTGGACCTCAAATAGTTTTCTCAGTCACCCCCTGTACACAGATACTGAAATTGTAGTTAATTACAAAATTAATACTGAATTAACACAAGTTTAATTGAGAAGTATTATGTTCCTCAATAGGCTAGATCATTATTGATCGGGAAGCTTTATCTTAGAGCAGTTGGTTTCATAAATCTTTAGTGTAATGACAGTCTTATGGAATGTGGAATTAGGTCTGCTAGCTAAGGAACGTTCTTTAAAAGGTAGAGGAAACTCGAGACTCACGTGTTTCCAATCAATATAAATGTTTAAATTGCTTCTCTAATTTTTTCTATTTATGATCTTCTTAAAACTTAACTTTCTAAATGCATTGATGGGGAAATAAAGATCTTCTAGGAACTAAAGGCTAATCATGTTTAATACTTACAATTCTCTGTTTTTATCTAATAATTTAAAAAAGATTGTACAAGTGTTTTCAAAGAGCAACACTTATCACTAACATCATAAGAAGGAATATCCAAGGAGACTTACCACTGATCCCCCACCACCAAATTCAAGAGAAAACAAAATTCCACTACTAAAGAGATAGTAACAATGATCATCCCTAGTCTCTCCCTTATCAAAAAATGATTACCATCAAAATTTGCATTTCCAATTGCGCCATGTGCGTTGAAGCGATAGTAACATTTTCACTCTCTTACCTAATGTCTCCCATTTCTGAAACTCCTGGGGAAGGGCAAGGCCATCTTCTCAGTACTTCAAAATACAACGAGTTCCATTTTTTCACATATTGATAATCGTTGACTTAAAGTATAGTCAAATTATTGACAGCCCATAGATATGTCCTGTCAAAGATTGCAGCCTTGTGGCATTTAGTGACCCTTAGGGACATTCTGGTTCAACGTGCCTGAGAACGTTCGAGCACTGAAGGGGAAAGGAAGAGGTTGGGGATAGGGTTTACCCGGCCAGCCGGAGCTAATGGAGCAGACAGTTTGATCCCACGATGAAAGATGAGAGAGATTTGGCAGTTGGCAACTTTGTACTGGCCAACACTACAAGTTTCAGCATCACCCGAGATGGCATTGTAGAATGAAAATGGAATGTGATCTCCAAAAAGAGAGAGAGGTTATTGTAGGTCTCTGCAACACAGTCCTCTAGGAACTAGAATTGCATCCATACCTCGCACGAGCTCCGAGATATGCCCCATCAAAGATCGCAGCCCTATGGCATTTAGTGACCCTTAGGGACATTCTGGTTCAGCGTACCTGAGAACGTTCAAGCACTGAAGGGGACAGGAAGAGGTTGGGGATAGGGTTTACCTGGCCACCCGGAGCTAATGGAGCAGACAGTTTGATCCCACGACGAAAGATGAGATAGATTTGGCAGTTGGCAACTTTGTACTGGCCAACACTACAAGTTTTAGTATCACCCGAGATGGCATTGTAGAATGAAAACGGAATGTGATCTCCAAAAAGTGAGAGAGGTTATTGTAGGTCTCTGCAACATGGTCCTATAGGAATTGGAATCTCATCCATATCTTGCATGAGCTCCGAGATATGCCCCATCAAAGATTGCAGCCCTGTGGCATTTAGTGACCCTTAGGGACATTCGGGTTCGGTGTGCCTGAGAACGTTCAAGCATTGAAGGGGACAAGACAAGGTTGGGGATAGGGTTTAACCAGCCACCCAGAGCTAGTGGAGCAGACAGTTTGATCCCACGATGAAAGATGAGAGAGATTTGGCAGTTGGCAACTTTGTACTGGCCAACACTACAAGTTTCAGCATCACCCAAGATGGCGTTGTAAAATGAAAATAGAATGTGATCTCCAAAAAGAGAGAGAGCTTATTGTAGGTCTCTGCAACACAGTCCTATAGGAACTAGAATCACATCCATACCTTGCACGAGCTCTGAGATATGCCCCGTCAAAGATCGCAGCCCTATGGCATTTAGTGACCCTTGGGGACATTCCGGATTGGCGTGCCTGAGAACGTTCGAGCACTGAAGGGGATAGGACGAGGTTGGGGATAGGGTTTACCCAGCTACTTGGAGCTAACGAAGCAGACAATTCGATCCCACGATGAAAGGTGAGAGAGATTTGGCAGTTGGCAACTTTGTACTGGCTCACACTGCAAGTTTCAGCATCACCCGAGATGGCATTGTAAAACTAAAATAGAGTGTGATCTCCAAAAAGTGAGAGAGGTTATTGTAGGTCTCTGCAACATGGTCCTGTAGGAACTAGAATCGTATCCATATCTCACACGAGCTCCGAGATATGCCCCGTCAAAGATCACAACCCTATGGCATTTAGTGACCCTTGGAGACATTCTGGATTGGCGTGCCTGAGAACGTTCGAGCACTGAAGGGGATAGGAAGAGGTTGGGGATAGGGTTTACTCGGCCACATGGAGCTAACAGAGAAGATAGTTTGATCCCACGAGGAAAGGTGAGAGAGATTTGGCAGTTGGCAACTTTGTACTAGCTGACATTGCAAGTTTCAGCATCACCCGAGATGGCGTCGTAAAATGAAAACGGAGTGTGATCTCCAAAAAGTGAGAGAGGTTATTGTAGGTCTCCAAAAAGAGTGTTTAAAAATGCAAAAATAGTGGGGGGTCCTTTGTATGGTTTGGGATTTTGACCGTTAAAACTAGAAATTATCCTAGTAGTAAGTGCTGGTAACAGTTTTGAAATTTGATTGTTGAGTGTTGAGAAACCTCAAGTTTGGGATTTTTCTTGTTGGTTTGAGTCTATAATAACCATTTCCATATGAAAAGTCGAGTGTTGAAACCATTTAAGAAGTATTTGCATAGTTTTCCCTAAAATTTGAGTGCATAAAAGGGGTATGTGATTGCTCCCAAGGTGGATTTAGTGTTTTCTCCAAAAAAGAGTTGCATTTTATGTTTGAATTCATATAATATAACCAAAGTGAAGTTTTTTGAACCATTTTGGGGTTCTAGATACGTTGCAAAGTAAGAGTTCTAGAAAGCCCTAGGGTAAAGGGGCTAGAAAGGAGGGTTTTGTAAAAACCATTGTAAAGTTGATCATGAAACCAAAAAAACAGAAGAATCCTTGAATTTGAGTCATGTCTTAAGACTTTTTTGGGTCATGGGAGTTCCAAAAGTCAAGGGATTGTGAGTTGCTTTGTAAATGGCCTCAAACTAGGCCTAGTTGGCAGACTGAAATAGCCAGTTTTGAGTGATATTTTACAAAACAAGTGTAGTTGGTTTTGGAGTATATTTTAGAGTGAGGAAAAGGGTATTTTAATCACCCAATAGTTTAGGAAGTTCTGTGGAAAATTTTGGAGAAAACAAAAAATTAGTGACTGGCAAGGGCTAGTTGGAACAAGCCTAGAAGAGGCAAAATTGAGAAAGTGTAAGAGATGAGTTGCTGAGAGTGTGCAAGGAGTTGGAACATGTTAGATGAGATGTTTTGAGATGATCCAAGGTGTTGAGGCCATGATATGATGCCAAGGATGAGTTTTGGTACTTGCATAGGGTGTTCCAACCAAGCTACAAATGCATAGGATAGGACCTTGTAAGGTACTTGTAAATTATGGTTCTAATGCCGACAAAATAGAACTCCCACCAAACTTGTAAATTTACCTTATCTTTAATGTCAAGGACTAAGTTCAATTTAAAGGGCCTACATTCATAGAAGAACAAACAAAATCAAAGGTTGAAGAAGTCACTATCCCATTATAATCTCAGCCAAAAGCTGAAAAGGTTATGGATTCAAGAATCAAGAAGAAGACTTGTCATGGCACATATATGGAGCATCTTATCAAATGGAAGGATCAACCAGAATCTGAAGTAACATGGATAGATGAGAGTGATTTTGGAAAGAAAGGTATTCCTACGAAATTCCTTCAGATTTATCCACCATGAGTTCTTTGTCACATGGGGAGAATGGTGCAAGAGCACCTAGTGAGTTTGAAAATTTTGGCCTACTTGGGGCTCTAGACCTAGTAGGTCAAGTAAGAAAGAAAAGGACATCTATGATTTGGGTTGATGAGTGGAGTCTTGTGATGATTAGGAGAGTTTGGAAATATCAAGTTGAGGACCATATAATAACCCTAGCTATTGCATTGGGGTTTGTGCCCAATTTTTCCTAGTAGAGAGAAAATGCCTTCATTTGAATATTGGGGTGATTGAAGTTGACATAGTCAATTGGTGTGCATAGATTCTAGGGAAGGGGATAGTTGGGAGATATCCTCTTGGGAATAGGGTCAGGAAGAAACCCTATAGGATCAGAAGAAGTCATTGGTTAGTTTGGGCATAGTGGCCTAAACTAGCAAGGTGGGTCTCCTTACATTACTATTGGTTAGAGAATTCCAATTTTTATTTGTTCAAGGCTAAGAGACATATAAAAAACTACATTTTCAATTATGATCTCAAGGCCTGCATGGCAGTCCAAGTACATGGATGGATGATGAAATAATTATTCTTGAATTGGCTAGACCACTTTGTAAGAACAATTCCATGTGGGGTGTTTCTCTCAAAAAGGTGTCTTCTAGTATTTGATGATCATGGAATCCATATGACATGGAAAATAATTGATAAAGCAAAGAAGTTGGGCATAGATTGTGTGTCACTTGTAGCGTATACCATCTATAGGTGTCAATCATTGGATGTTAGTTTTTTCTCACCATTAAAATCTTACTTAAAACATATTTGGAATGTGTGGTTGGCTAGGAACCCTCAAATCAATATTGGTCGTGAGGAGTCAGGAATGTTATCCAGCAAAGCCTCCAATTTGGAACTTACACCCAATAATATAATGAGTGGTTTCCATAGGATAGGGATATGGTATTTGAATAGGGAGGTTTTAGTGAATGATATAGGCCCAAGAAAGTGCTTCATTGTTGATGAGGATGGAAAATAGGGATCTAAACCACAACCCACAAGTAGTGGATCAGAAGAAACAACTACTGTAGATGATGTAAATATTGATGAGTTGTAAAGCGAGGGGGAGGAAATCACTATTGAATCCTTCCTAAAAATCAATGGCTTATTAGATGAACCAATTAACACTTTGTTGAGGAGTTATGGACAAAATATGAAGGGACTAGGTACAATTGCACCTAAAAATACCCAACCAGAAAACCTGAACCAGCCAGTGGACTATTATAGGAGATAAAACCTTGAGCATACAACAAACATTGATATTAGATTAAGCTTGCTAATGCAAGATTCACAACCAGATTGGTTGTAGGAGGTTGTCACAAACCTTGGGTAACCAAATACTTGTGGAGATGAAAATGTTTCCCTTTTAATTCCATCCCCACCACATGTTGACCCCAAGGACGTCATCTAATGCTTTGCAAATGGTGGCAACCATGATGAAATAAATAGTTAACAATTTTTTGATACCCAAGCCCAAAATGACTATGATGGAGATGTTGATTTTATACGTTACATGCCACTAGACAGAAAACAACATAGTGGTTTACCCAGTAGATTCCTATAGCTACCAAAGAAAAGGATACAAAATTCTAAGGAACAAGAGAGACTAAGAAGTTATTTGAGGCTAATGCACTTTACATGAAGGAAATATTCTGATATACCTTTACATGAAGAAATATTTGAGGCTAATGCCCAACATACCTCTTCTCCCATAGCATAAATCACATTCTGATATGTTCAATGCTCTAATCCCTAGATTAGGAAATATTCTCACTTAATAAGTGTAACCCCAAGCATTGTCACCATAGTTGGCAACAAATGGTGAGAGTCCCAATCAACTAGTGAAAAAAATGACTAAGTTGATGGAGCTGAATCCTACATTACACACATCTCCTAGTAGTGGACAGGAGGATGTTGGGATTGGGAGCATAGCACCTATTCCCTTTCCTAGTTTTATGGACAATTGATGGGAACTCAAGTAGATGGGAGAAATTCCAATTTTTTTGAAGCGATAAAGTTTTGTGATGTATTTAGAATATCTAAGATAGACTTATTTTTTATGTGAACTAAACCATTCTTACATTACTATTTAAATGTATTTGTATTGTTATAATAGTTTGATTGTTGGTCATGGTGTACTACTAGCATACCTAAAATTTTAATTAATTTTTTTGGTAAATTAAGTCGAGAGATATCTAATTTAAAATATGTAAAGTTTAGAAATATAAATAGTTCATCATAGAGATATTATAGAATTAATTTATTTTAAATAATAGAAATAATCATAACAAATAGATAGAAATAAAAAATAATAATTTTATACAAAAAGTTTTAATTTATTTTAAATAATTAAATAATAGAAACATCATAGAATTAATAATTCATTCGTTCTCTTTGTCTTTCCAATTCTTCCTCTTTGTTTCTTGGTACCGGTGGTTCTTGATCCTCTTCGAAAGTCAATTCTTCATTATTGCTTTGCAATTTTCTTTGCTCACGTAGTAATTTCATTTTATCTCTTTTAATTGCCAAATCTCTCTCCCTATCTTCATTTGTTTGATTTTTTGGTTTCTTCCTTGGCATGATGATGATTTCTACATGTCAAATTATTCAAACATTTGAATTACTTAAAATGTGTAAATTACAAATGATTCAAATACATATAAAAATTATAATTATTTGAATGAATACACAATATATATATATATAAAATGACTTGTCAAATTTCTAACCATTTCGAAATAACATTTCATTGAAACATACAAATTTCAATGAATTCACTATATATTAAACAACATGTCAAATTATAATCAAATTTGTATCTATATATCAACAAACAATATTTAAAATAGATTGCACTAACCTTTTCTATACAAGGAATATTCAAAAAGTCTTCAAATCATGTATCCAATGATTGAATTTGGTGTTTGCTAGCTTCCAAAAGTGTTTGCCACCTTGAAATAGTGTTTGTTAGCTTGAAATAGTGTTTTCCACCTTGAAAGAGTGTTTACTGTGTTCAAACCCACGATTTCTATCGGGATAACAGAGTGCAGAATAGAACAAAAGCAGAAAATGAATGAAACGGGCCCCAAAGTTGCTTTTTGATCATTTTTAGGTGATTTCACATAGTGCGTACGCACTATAGCGCGTACACACTATGTGAGAACACATCACTCTCCACCCTCCCTACTCTCTCTCTCTCTCCCTACTCTCTCTCTCTTCCTACTCTCTCTCCCCTCTCCCATCCCCTACACTCTCTCTCTCTCCCCTCTCCCATCCTTTACTCTCTCTCACTCTCCCTCTCCCACTGCCTACTCTCTCTATCTCTCTCACCCTCTCTCCTCTCCCATCCCCTACTCTTTAGATCTCTCACACACACTCCCATCCTCCCTCTCCCACTTCTTACTCTCTCTCTCTCTCCCCCCCCATCTCCCTACTCTCTCTCACACTCTCACATCTGCTACTCTCTCTCTCTCCCATCCGATTAACTCTCTCTTTTACAGATACACACTCCCATCCCCCCTCTCTCTCTCCTCTCTCATCCCCTACTCTCTACTCTCTCTCTCCCATCCCCTACTCTCTCACACACTCTCTCCCATCCCCTACTCTCACTCTCTCTCTCTCCCATCCCATTCTCTCTCTCTTCCACCTCCTACTCTCTCTCACACTCTCTCCCATCCCCTACTCTCTCTTACACACACTCCCATCCGCCCCTCTCTCCCATCTGCTACTCTCTCTCTCTCTTGGGCTGCTCTCTCTCTCTCTCTCTCCCCTCTCCCACCACCTACTATCTCTCTCTCTCCCTCTCTACTCTCTCTCTCCCATCCCCTACTCTTACTCTCTCTCTCTCCAATCCCCAACTCTCTCTCACACTCTCTCCCATCCCCAACTCTCTCTCACACTCTCTCTCATCCTTTCACTCTATCTCTCTCATCTCGTACTCTCTCTCTCTACCACCTCCTACTCTCTCTCACACTCTTTCCCATCCTTTCACTCTGTCTCTCCCATCTCGTACTCTCTCTTTGCCACCCCTACTCTCTCTCACACTCTCACACTCTCTCCCATCCCCTACTCTCTCTCTTTCATAGACACACACACACACACTCCCATCCCCCCTCTCTCTTCTCTCCCATCCCCTACTCTCTAGATTTTTCACATGCACTCCTATCCCCCTCTCTCTATCTCCCTCTCCTTACTCTCTCACACTCTCTCCCATCCCCTACTCTCTCTCTCTCACACTCTCTCCCATCCCCTACTCTCACTCTCTCTCTCTCCCCCATCCCATTCTCTCTCTCTCTGCCACCTCCTACTCTCTCTCACACTCTCTCCCATCCCCTACTCTCTCTTACACACAATCCCATTCGCCCCTATCTCCCCTCACCCATCCCCTAAACTCTCTCTTTTGCAGATACACACTCCCATCCCCCTCTATCTCTCCCCTCTCCCATCCCTTACTCTCTAGATCGCTCACACGCACTCCCATCCCTCTCTCTCCTCCTCTCCCACCACCTACTATCTCTCTCTCTCTCAAGCTCTCTCTCTCCCTCTCTACTCTCTCTCTCTCTCTCCCATCCCCTACTCTTACTCTCTCTCTCTCTCTCTCTCCAATCCCCAACTCTCTCTCACACTCTCTCCCATCCCCTACTCTCTCTGACACTCTCTCTCATCCTTTCACTCTGTCTCTCTCATCTCGTACTCTCTCTCTCTCTCTGCCACCTCCTACTCTCTCTCACACTCTTTCCCATCCTTTCACTCTGTCTCTCCCATCTCGTACTCTCTCTTTGCCACCCCCTACTCTCTCTCACACTCTCACACTCTCTCCTATCCCCTACTCTCTCTCCTTCACAGACACACACACACACACACTCACACTCACACTCCCATCCCCCCTCTCTCTTCTCTCCCATCCCCTACTCTCTAGATTTGTCACAGTCACTCCCATCCCTCTCTCTCCTCCTCTCCCACTCCCTCTCCCAGGTCACCTACTATCTCTCTCTCTCAAGTTCTCTCTCTCCCTCTCTACTCTCTCTCTCCCATCCCCTACTCTTACTCTCTCTCTCTCTCCCATTCCCAACTCTCTCACACACTCTCTCCCATCCCCTACTCTCTCTCACACTCTCTCCCATCCTTTCACTCTGTCTCTCCCATCCCATACTCTCTCTCTCTCTGCCGCCCCCTACTCTCTCTCTCACTCTCTCCCATCCTTTCACTCTATCTCTCCCATCCTTTCACTCTGTCTCTCCCATCTTGTACTCTCTCTTTGCCACCCCTTACTCTCTCTCACACTCTCACACTCTCTCCCATCCCCTACTCTCTCTCTTTCACAGACACACACACTCTTATCCCCCCACTCTCTTCTCTCCCATCCCCCACTCTCTACATCTGTCACGCACACTCCCATCCTCCCTATCTCTCTCCCTCTCCCTCTCCTACCGCCTACTAGATCTCTCTCTCTCAAGTTCTCTCTCTCCCTCTCTACTCTCTCTCTCTCTCCCATCCCATCCCTTACTCTCACTCTCTCTCTCTCCCATCCCCTACTCTCTCTCACACTCCCATCCCCTAATCTCACTCTCTCTCTCCCATCCCGTACGAGCTCTCTCCGCCACCACCTACTCTCTCTCACACTCTCACACTCTCTCCCATCCCCTACTATGTCTCTCTTACACACATTCCCATTCCCCCTCTCTCTCTCTCTCCCTCTCCCACTCCCTCTCCCACTGCCTACTTTCTCTCCCCCATCCCCTACTCTCTCTCTCCCCTCTCCCATCCCCTACTCTCTCTCTTTCATAGACACACACTCCCATCCCCCCCCTCTCTCTCTCCTCTCCCATCCCCTACTCTCTAGATTTGTCACACACACTCCCATCCCCCCTCTCTCTCCCTCTCCCACTCCCTCTTGCACCACCTACTAGCTCTCTCTCTCTCAAGTACTCTCTTTCCCTCTTTACTTTCTCTCTCCCATCCCCTACTCTCACTCTCTCTCTTCCATCCCCTACTCTCTCTCACACTCTCTCCCATCCCCTTCTCTCTCTCTCTCTCTCTCTCTCTCTCTCTCTCTCTCTCTCTCTCTCTCTCTCTCTCTCACCCCCATCCTGTACAAGCTCTCTCTACCACCCCCTACTCTCTCTCAAACTCTCACACTCTCTCCCATCCCCTACTCTATCTCTCTTATACACATTCCATTCCCCCCCTCTCTCTCTCTCTCACTCCCTCTCCCATTGCCTACTCTCTCCCATCCCCAACTCTATCTCTCTTACACACTTCCATTCCCCCTCTCTCTCCCTCCCACTCCCTCTCCCATCGCCTACTATCTCTCTCTCTCTCACTCTCTCCCATCCCCTACTCTCACTCTCTCTCTTTGCCACCCCTACTCTCTCTCACACTCTCACACTCTCTCCCATCCCCTACTTTCTCTCTTACACACACTTCCATCCCCCCTCTCTCTCCCTCTCCCACTCCCTCTACCATTGCCTAATCTCTTTCTCTTCCATCCACCCTCTCTCTCCCTCTCCCACTCCCTCTGCCATTGCCTACTCTCTTTCTATCCCATCCCCTACTCTCTTTATCTCTCTCTCCCCTCTCTCATTCCCTACTCTCTCTCTTTCACACACACCCATCCCCCCTCTCTCCTCTCCCATCCTCTACTTTTTCTCTCACTCACTCTCCCTCTCCCACTGCCTACTCTCTCTCTCTCTCTCTCTCTCTCTCTCTCTCTCTCTCTCTCTCTCTCTCTCTCTCTCTCTCACTCACTCACTCTCACTCTGTCCCTCTCTACTCTCTCTCTACTACCCCCTACCCTCTCTCACATTTTCACACTCTCTCTCTTTCTCTCTTACACACATTTCCATCCCCCCTCTCTCTCTCCCTCTTCCACTCCCTCTCCCATCACCTTCTCTCTCTTCCATCCCCTACTCTCTCTTCCATCCCCTACTCTCTCTCAAGCTACTCTATCTTCCCCCTCTCCCATTCCCTACTCTCTCTCTTTCACACACATGCACTCCCATCCTCCTCTCTCTCACTCTTCCTCTCCCACTCTGTATCCCACCACCTACTCTCTCTCTCCCCCATCCCCTACTCTCAATCTCTCTCTCCCAACTTGTACTCTCTCTCACACTTCCTCTCTCTCCCATCCCCTACTTTCAATCTCTCTCCCCCATCCTATACTCTCTCTTTTCCACCTCTACTCTCTCTCTCACACTTCCTCTCTCTTGCATCTTGTACTCTCTTTGCCACCCCTACTCTCTCACATTTCCTCTATCTCCCATCCTATACTCTCTCTGCCACCCCTACTCTTTCTCACTTCCTCTCTCCCCTCTCCCATCCCCTACTTTCTCTCTATCTCTCTCACACACACAAATAGCCATTCCCTCGCCTCACCCCCCTTAGCTCTCTCTTGGTTTTGGTTTGCAATTTAGGTCTCAATAGTGTGCGCGCCTCGAATTGAATAGTGTTTTAATAGCACGTGCGCGCTGTAGGGCGCACGCGCTATTCAAAGCTTTGCATTAAAACCAAGCCTAAGGCTTGATTTTTCCTTGGAGATCCAACCCAAAGGTTTGGAGTTTATAAATAGGTATGAGACATGTTTTCCAGAAAACATACAAAAAATGATTGATTTTTCTTGTGTGCTCCCCTTCAAGATTCCTCGTGGTTGGGTATCGATAAGATTAGGTTACATAAAATTATAGGTCTCTATGTTAGCTATCTAACCATATAATTTATTTTTAATTTGAACTATTTTAAGTCGTTCATCTATAATTTCTTTTGAATGTATGTTGATTTTTTGTCAAAAACCACCATGTACTAATTGGGCTGTAGATTTTAGCTCATTCATCAAATTTTGTAACAACTTAGTTTTTTAGAAACTAGACTCCATTCTACACACTTTGAAAAAAAGAAGTTTTGATTTTAGATTAGTTTTCAATCATTTCTAGGGGGAGCACACAGATATTTCATGTTTTTGGGATGGGTCTAATTAAAAAATTCATTAAAAAAAAAATACACATTATAAAATTACCCGAAAAATCTGGGATAAACTACATAGTGTTAGGTAACTTTTGACCAGAGCGATTAAAGAATTTCAAAAAAAAAGTTAAAATTTTAGGGGGGGCACACTTTGTACTATGTTATGTTTTTTTGGAATAAACAGTACCACTTTCTGTGGCCCCCTTTTTTGAGGACCTAAAACTAAACCATTTTGAAAAAAAAATAGTAGTTTAGAAACTAGATTCAAAGGACTACGACTTTTGTTTTTGTCATATCTTAAAATTTTGAGCGTAACTATCTTCAAATTCTTGTTGAAGTCCAAAATTTGCTGATTTTAGGAAAAAGGTGTCCACTTATACCCCCCTTTTGGCACCACAACTTTGTGCACTTACCGACTTGTCATATTTTAGTATTTTCATGTTTTGAGGAAAAGGTGTCAAGATGACACTTCTATCAAATGGGAGAGGGCATATCCTCTGTAGACTAAATACAACTGGTTGGACATTCCCTCATTTCATCCTTTTCCATTTATATTTGTAGATCTTGTGTTTTTGGGTAACAACCTCTAAGGGTGAATCTTCTTGATCCCTCCTGAGGTTAGATATATTGAAATCAACGAGTAATTTTTTTCAATGATAACAAGTAGTGCTCTTTATTTCTTTCTAGTAGTTTCTCTATTATGTCGACAAGCTCTAGATTCTGTTGAAAGTCTTTGATCCTTGACTCAAGACTATTCTCACTCCAAATTTGAGGTGAATTCATTTCCTTAGTGGGTTCTAAATTCTTTTATCTGAATAGGGGTGAGTCTTCATCAATGGTGGTTGACGAGAAATCGATGGGTACTATGGGATTAATGGTATTCAAGGATTGTATAGATTTCATAGTTTTCTTTTCTATTCTTGCACTTACTCATGTGGCCAATTTTTTTGGTTCCTTTTGTTGAGCACCTCTACTGGCTTTGCGAAGTGGCATGAGATGTCTTAATCCTTCTATATTTTTATGATGTGGGGATGATTTTTAGACCAAGTTATAATGAAGTATCAAGCTATCTTTTGAATAGTTCTAACAATAAAAATGGTTATAAAATTTTGGTGAGAGGATTCAAATCTGTGAAGTCAGGTGGTGAAAGGATGTGTGTGTCCTTTGGAGTTTGACTTGATGTACAAGAATGGATCGATGATGTTCATTTGATAAAAACCCTAGGTAGGATTATTTAAATGACTTGGATGACAAACAATTTCTTGCTTGATCTTAAATATATTGGTCATGTTCAAAGTTTCCCAAATCTGCAAAGTGTCGAAAGCACTACATAAATGCTCATGTGTGTTATTTTATGATTTAGATGTGTTATAGTTTCATGTACCAAACATTGTTCTATAGAATGGAAGCACTTTTTAAAATGCAAATGCATTGTTCTAAAATTCAAATGCTTTATTAAATTATTCAAATGTGTTGTTTCAAGTTTTAAATCCACCATAAAAGTACACACATGCACTTTTTCAATTGGTAAATTTGTTATAGAAGTGCATAAATGCACTGTTTCAAGTTATACATGCATTATTTCAGGGTATACAATAATGTTTTGACCAGATTTAGGCTTAGCTTGTAGTTGTGTCTAAATTTGCTTAAAAGTTATGCATTCTTAAGTTCTTTACCATGTATTAAAACAAGTACATTCAATCACAACAATAATAAAAATGAAACATTCCACACACAAACCTAAAATGTAAAATGGCTTCCTGAAAAAGGCTTGCTAAGGCTGGTGACTATGAGTTTTTAGTATAAATATCTAGTTATGTTCAAATTTACCTCTCTATAGAAGAGAGCTTCCCACCAACTCGATGGAGGTTTGGCATAATCTCTTTTGAGACTACTAGAGGGATCCTATATTTTGAACACAATCGTCTTGCACTCCATTAAGAATACAAGTTGGATGGCTTTCCCTCTCACCATCCCTACTAAGGCGAATCTTGAGAGGTATGATTTTCTATGGCCTTTTAATCTACTTATGAAAAAGCAAGCAAGATTGAAATTAGAAATAGGTATAGGAGTTTGATCACCCTATAAGGGTGAGAGTATATCCCTACTATCTTGACTTCTAAACACAACAGACATGACCTATTCAGTTTTAGAGCCTTTAATCTATGGAAAGCATGAGGCTCTTAATTAGGCTATGTGTTTTGTTCATTCCTTAGCTAATCCTCGTAACAAACTAGGCATTTTTGGCGTTCTAATTCACTCCTAGGAGTGAAGAGCATAGTCCTAATACCGAGTATGAGATTCAAAAAAGCTTTGTTTAGCTTAACCTAGATTTGAAAGTGAAAATGTTGCAATTTAAGTACTAGATGCTAGGAGGGTTTAGGTTTACCTAATTCGGAGCTAGCAAAAGGCTAGGTGCATTTTTGAGATTTCTTCACTCATTTTCTGCAATGTCAATGATCTGGAAGTTCCTGTTCAGTTCAAAAAAGATTTCTAAGTAGCCTGGAATCAAAAATTTTAGTTAGATATGAAAAATTCCAGGTTTGATCAAATGTGTTCTAAATATGCTCATATGTGCTTTAGAATAACACAAATGTGCTAAAGGAGACTGCAAATGGGCTATAGGATCATTTAAATGCGCTATAAAATATTGTAAAAGTATTATAAAATCTTTTAAATTTGTTACAAAACACTTTAAATGTGAAATAAAAGATTTCAAAAGTGTCAAAATAGAGTTCAAAAGCACTAAAATGTCAAAAATATCTCAAATCTATTATTTGTGAGTTCGGAAGCATCTTTGAAAGGTTGTTGTGCTTGTTATGATTCTTCTCAAATATTGTTAAGCTTGCAATAAGTCAAATTTGCACAAGAAATAATAGTAACATACAAATCTACAAAAAGAGTAAAATATTATAATGAAAATTAAATAAGAATGAGGCTTTAAAATGAAGCCCCATAGTGGGCACCAATTTGTACGTGGGGGGAACATGTATTCATGAGACCTTGGTGTAGAGTGCAATCAAAATAATGGTGAACTAAACTAGACCCAAGAAACAACTGCTAAATAATGTCTCTACAAACATCTCATGTTTCCCTAACTCTCAGACCAACATCTTAGTGATAGTTCTAGAATGAGATTATGCTATTAGTGCAAATCTATGAATTTCTATATGAGATCTACATGAAGCGCAAGGTATATCAAGATAAGAACATGGAAATCCTAAAGATATGTGTGTGCATGAGACTAAACAATGCTAAATGATGCTAAATAATGCTTAAATGATACTAAAATCTTTATAATAATGATGGTAAATAGATTATCAAAATGATAGCTCTGTTATGTCTATAATAAGGGTGCATAAAACTTGGGTCCCTTTTGCCCTTGATTTTCCCTTCTATTTATAGGATTTTAGAAGGGGGTTGGGGTAAAGATCTAGGGTTTACCTTTTATTAGGGGTAAGAGTGAAACTGAAAATATCTCACAAAACCCCAAGAGGAATAGTCTAACAAACTTGGTTTGTGAGGATAAATAGGGATTTTCAATTCTTTTAAATTTCAAAAAGGGCGGATTTTACTTTTGAGAGGATAAATGATTTTAGTTGATTTATTAAATATCGCATTTCTTTTCAAATTTTATCTTTACCTTTTCCTTTTTATTTTATTTTCTAATTTTATGAATTGAATTTACTCTTTGAAGGTAATTTTGGTCTTTTAAAATTTAATCAAGGGTTTAGGCAATTAATTAATTAATCACTCAAATGACTTGATGTTGTAATTGATTTGAAAGTCTGATATTTTCCTCATTTCTCTAATTTTGTCTTAATTTTTCATTATTTAAGTCTTTGCCAATTTTAGGGTGTCTACAACTTCTATCGAAACTAACTAAACAACAAAAAAATTATCCTAAATAGTTTTGATAGAAACCAAATAGTTTCTATCGAAACTAACTACAAATAGTTTTTATTGAAAGTATTTAAAAACTTTCAATTAAAAGTTAGTTTCTATTGAAGCTAGCAAAGTAGATGGCTTTTACAAAGTCTATAATATTTTTAATTTTTTTCATGGCTTCTAGAAAATATCTCACAAAACCCCAAGAGGAATAGTCTAATAGACTTGGTTTGTGAGGATAAATAGGGATTTTCAATTCTTTTAAATTTCAAAAAGGGCGGATTTCACTTTTGAGAGGATAAATGATTTTAGTTGATTTTTTAAATATCGCATTTCTTTTCAAATTTTATCTTTACCTTTTCCTTTTTGTTTTATTTTCTAATTTTATGAATTGAATTTACTCTTTGAAGGTGATTTTGGTCTTTTTAAATTTGATCAAGGGTTTAGGCAATTAATTAATTAATCACTCAAATGACTTGATGTTGTAAATGATTTGAAAGTTCAATATTTTCCTCATTTCTCCAATTTTGTCTTAAATTTTCATTGTTTAAGTCTTTGCCAATTGTAGGGTGTCTACAATTTCTATTGAAACTAACTAAACAACAAAAAATTTGTCCTAAATAGTTTTCATAGAAACCAAATAGTTTCTATCAAAACTAACTACAAATAGTTTTTATTGAAAGTATTTAAAACTTTCGATTAAAAAGTTAGTTTCTATCAAAGCTAGCAAAATAAATGGCTTTTACATAGTCTATAATGTTTTCAATTGCTTTCATGACTTCTAGGCTTAATTGCTAGGTTCAAATGGAGAAATAAAGACATGTCATTTTGCATAGCACAAGTACTTAGAATGAGCTTTCTAATGACTATGGATTTCATACATTTTGATTTTTTTAGGTATACATTATTTTACATTAATTAAATAGAGGTTCATTATAAAAAACAAACCTCTATATATTGCACGCTCATGGAAAAATAATAACTAAGAGAATAAAAAATTTGAAAAATATCTACGATCTTCATATTTGAGTCCTCTTTCAATCAAAATTTTTTTTTTGAAATTAGGTAAATATATAATAATTTACAAGTGTCAAAAGTCATTTATGTCCAAATTAGTGTTAGATAAACTATAAACTCAAATAAAATATGAAATACTAAGGATAAAGACATGAAAATACCTCCATGGTTTTGGTATGGGTGTTAACAAACTAAATTTGAAAGAATCACATTGATATCTATCGTAGAAAAGAAGTTATGTGTGTAAAAACAATGTTGCTCTTAAAAACCTAGATTTTTGATAACATACCAATTTTCATGGGAGAAAAAATAATTCAATCAAATCAATTCAAAAATAAATATAAAATATATATTTAGAATCTACATAGAAAATCCTAAAATACTCTAATTTACTTCATCTTCAAATTCCTAACCGTTAAACATAAATTTGTATCTGAAAGTGAGTTTTCTTGAAAATTCACATTTCGGTGTCAATTTAGGCAAAAAAGTGTAATCCATTATTTTGGGTCCATGTAGCAGTATTGAGTTGTAAGGGATTGCAAATTGTAATCACTGGGTAATTATAATATTGAACTTGTTGTTGGTGGACGTAGCCTAGAGATTGGGTGAGCCATGTTAAATCATTCTATCTTGTGTTCTCTTCAGATGTGATTTATTATTTCTTGATATTGGTTATATTTGCATGCAATTTTTATTTATGTACATGATTATTCCTAACATTTTTGTCATAGGTCATATGATTATAGAAACCTTTATTAATAAACCACGCATCCTTATCTCTTCTAACATGTAATGTAGTTGCAACAATTTTAGGATTACATTTCAAAGATGTCAAATTACTAATCTTAGGTTCAATTTCAAAATTAAATCAACATAAAATAAATGGTCACCTTTTTCTTATTTTTCATTTGAGATACTAGCAACTTCATTAACATAATATGCCTTCTTATTGAATTCTAATTTGTTGTTGTTCCTTTTTTGGACATCTAAAAGCTATATGAGTAACCTTTCCACAACTAAAACATTTCAGGAGTAAGACACCTTTACACTTACAAACTTTCCTTTCTTTAGCCTTCTTACAAAGTTTTCTTTCACTTCATCTATGTTCTCGTCATTTTAACATTCATCTATTTTTGTCACCTTGAAGGAAGTCTTGGATTTGTCTGTCTTATGCAACAAAAAGAATCATTCAAATGCACTCAAAGTGTCAAAAAATTGTTATTTGGTAAAAAAAAATTGGATCATAAGTTTCTTCAATTTCTGAGACCTTATCATTTCTAATAAAGTCCTCAAAATTTTCACATCTAAAATATTTCAAGAGTATACTTACCAACTTTTCTTTCTTTAGCCTTCTTACAAAGTTTTCTTTCACTTCATCTATGTCATCATCATTTTAATATTCATCTATTTTTGTCATCTTGAAGGAAGTCTTGGATTTGTTTGTCTTTTCAAAAAAAAATCAAATCAAATGCACTCAAAGTGTCAAACAAGTGTTATTTGATCAACTTTGTTGGATCATAAGTTTCTTCAATTTCTGAGACCTTATCATTTCTAGTAAAGTCCTCAAAATTTTCACAACTAAAACATTTCAGGAGTATACTTACCAACTTTCCTTTCTTTAGCCTTCTTACAAAGTTTTCTTTCACTTTGTCTATGTTCTCATCATTTTAATATTCATCTGTTTTTGTCACCTTGAAGGAAGTCTTGAATTTGTCTGTCTTTTCCAAAAAAAAAAAACAAAAAAAATCATTCAAATGCACTCAAAGTGTCAAACAATTGTTATTTGATAAATTTTATTGGATCATAAGTTTCTTCAATTTCTAAGAGCTTATCATTTCTAGTAAATTCCTCAAAATTTTCCCAATTAAAACATCTTAGTAGTATACTCACCAACTTTCCTTTCTTTAGCCTTCTTACAAAGTTTTCTTTCACTGCATCTATGTTCTCATCATTTTAATATTCTTTTTTTTTTGTCACCTTGAAGGAAGCCTTAGATTTTTCTGTCTTCTCCAAAAAAAAGTCATTCAAATGCACTCACAGTGTCAAACAATTGTTATTTGGTATATTTTGGTGGATCATAAGTTTCTTCAATTTCTGAGACCTTATCATTTCTAGTAAAGTCCTCAAAACTTTCTCTATTGCATCCTTATGATCCATAGTATTGCCAATATTTATGATCTCATTCACAACATTGCCAAATTTTTTAAAATAGAAAAAACATTTATAAAAAAAAAAAATCTACCTCTTTTTAAATCTTTTTCTATTTCTAATTTAATAAATTAGCAATTTCCAAATTGTCAAGATAGACTATAATTTTTCTAGTTTTAAGTTGTATGTTTGGTTTTCTTCCAGTTCATTGAAAAACACAAGTCTATATAGATATTTTTGTTATTGTGCTTTCATAAAGCTTCCAAAGAAATGAACTCTATGTACAATTCATTTTTAAACAAATCTAATTTTAATTTTCTTTCAATATAATATTACTATTTTCATTTTTGATGAATTAAATTTAGTTGTATTTATCTTTTATTTAATATTGTTAATGTCAGACACACTTAGTTTCATTTAAACTTATTCAATAGAAATAAGATAAATATGTATTGTTTAAATTATAGATAAACTATAAAATTGTTATTAAATGTTTCTATTGCCATAAGTCTAGCCAGAAGTCAACTTCTGAATTTGATCGGATTTTACTCTATCATTTATAATTGTGTGACTTTCTAAGAAAACGTCAAAAACAAAAAGTATGCCGTTGAGACTTAAAGACTTTGCTATTGTGAATATAAACTATATAACTTAACAAGTCAAAACACGAGGCCTCTAGATTTCTCGAAAAAATAGGCTTGAAGTCATTCTCATTGAATGTTTCATGTCTTATAGGAATCAGTATTGCACAGGATTCCTCTGACTCATTCTCTCCTGTTCAATCTTATAACGATCAATAAGAAGTGTTTATGTACCCCATTTTCCCTTACAGCAGATACAATCTGATCAGAGCCATGTATCTGTATATTCTGATGCCCATCCTTGTGCTGAATCTATTTGTTGAAGCACAAGCCCACACGAATTTCCTCTTCAACAGTTTCAATTCCTCCACACTTGACGAGGTGGAGCATTCCACGATCCGATCCGGTGCCATCTGCCTCACAAACCAATCACAACGCATCTCTGGCAGAGTTTTATATCCTCACCCAGTCCAGATGAAACAACCCACTTTAAAAAATGGGTGTTCATCATTTAGCACCACATTCGTATTTGCCATACTTCCTTTCACCCACGATCCTTCACGCAGCGGTCACGGAATGGCGTTTTTCATGACGCCCAACAACTCAACCGTGGAAAATTCATCAACTCAGTTCCTCGGCCTGCTGAACAATTCAATCAACGGGGAGCCTCAAAATCATCTCTTTGCCGTCGAGTTCGACACGGTCGAAAGCAGCGATGTGGAAGACATCGACGGCAATCATGTCGGCGTCGATCTCAATGACCTCAAATCAATAGAATCTCAGCCTGCGGGGTACTGGATTAATGACAACAACATGTATCCACTTGATCTCAACAGTGGAAAGAACATCCAGGCTTGGATCGATTACGATGATGCCCAACAGCAATTGAATGTTACAATTGTGGAAGCCGGTTCATTTCGACCCAAGAAGCCTCTTTTATCTCTCCAAAACATGAATCTTTCCGACATCTTGACTGAAGAAATGTATGTAGGTTTCTCTGCAGCAACGGGAACAGTCGCTGAAGATCACTGTGTTCTCGCTTGGAGCTTCAGCACAAATGGATCTGCAGCTGAATTGGATGTATCTCATCTTCGTTCCTTGATTAGGGGAAAGAAACCCAACAAGGGAGTTATAGCCGGTATAACTACAAGTGTACTACTGGTTTTGATTCTTTTGATTGCAGCTGCGGTTTTTAGGTGGAAGAGAAACAAGTACAGAGACATTAGACAAGAATGGGAGATGGAGTATTGGCCTCACAGATTTAAATACAGCGATTTGCATATTGCAACCAAGGGCTTCAGAGAAGATCAAGTTGTGGGCTCAGGAGGCTTCGGACAGGTGTACAAAGGAGTTCTCCCTTCTAGTGGCCAAGAAGTCGCTGTAAAATCCATCTTCAGGGAAACCACCGAAGGAATGAAGGAATTCATAGCTGAGATTTCGAGTCTTGGGCGTTTGCAGCACAGGAATCTTGTGCAAATCAGAGGATATTGCAGGAGGGAAGCGAAGTTGTTCATAGTGTACGACTACATGCCCAATGGAAGCCTGGAGAAGATGTTGTTTGATCAGAAGAAGATGAAAAGCCTGCTGACGTGGGCTCAGAGGTACAGGATCTTGAGGGACGTGGGTGAAGGATTGTTGTATCTTCACGAAGGGTGGGAGAAGATTGTTGTGCACAGAGACATCAAATCTAGTAATGTCTTGTTAAATTTTGAATTCAATGCAAAGCTTGGAGATTTTGGGCTTGCTCGTCTTTACGAGCACGCAGAAAACCCAAGAACTACGAGAGTTATGGGTACTCTTGGGTACATTGCACCAGAGGTTGTACATACAGGAAAGGTAGCTCCCAGTTCAGATGTGTTCAGTTACGGTATCTTAATGTTGGAAGTTGCTTGTGGGAGAAGACCAGTGGATCCCTCACTTGATCCTTCAAAGATTGTAATGGTGGACTGGGTGAGAGAGTTGTATGGTGGAGGGAAACTCATGGATGCAGCGGATCCGAATCTTGGTGGTGAATATGTTGAAGACGAGATGGAGAAAGTTCTCAAATTGGGACTTTTGTGCTGCAAAATAAGGCCAGAGATGAGACCTTCCATCAGACAAGTATTGCAGATAATTGAAGGGGAAGTGGGCGTTCCCAGTTTAGATGCACATGAGATGAGTAGGGGGAGCAGAGATTCATTTGCGAGTATAGGATTTTCTTTTCCTTCGACTTCCACCTCTCGAGAGGTAGAGTTGTTTCCCTCGACTTCCATCTCCGGAGAAGGACGATCATTTACTAGTGGAAAATCTCAACAAAAGTAGTTTACGGTTTGGTAATGTTAACCATGTCAGATTTTAATGGAAAGGGTAGTTCTTTTGTTCTGATGATGTATTTTATGATTTTCTACTGTGGCAGAGGATTAAATTCCAATTACAAAGTTTACAGAGGATTTCTATTTTATGTATTTTATTGTGTGATCTCGTTTGCAAAGTTTAAATCTGTTTATAACAGATCATTCTGGATCATTAAAAAATCAAGATCAAGACACATTTGCATTTACATGGTTTCTAAGTGTACCATGTAAAAAACTATACATGGGGCAATCTACGAAATGATGGATGGCTTAAACATCACACGCTTAGCTTGATTTGTAGACTTAAAGTGTTAAATAGTCAAAGTTGACTTATTTTTTCCAAAATTTAATTTTTTCCTTTGTATGTGATATTTAAGGGTGGCCCAAAATGACATCCCTCTCTCAAAGTATTTTCTAAAAGTAAAATTTTGTTGGTGCATACGTTAAAAAAAATGGAGAAAATATATTAAAATATTTGAATCATTTAAAATTATAAATTACCTCTTTTTATCCAAGTATTTTGTAAAAGTAAAATTTTATTGATGCAATGTTTAAAAAAATAGAAAACATATAAAATGTTTGAATCATTCTAAATTATTATTTAATTTAATGAATAAAAATAATTATTATTAAATACTGTTTTTTCAACTATTTCACTTGTCTCATGTTAAATGAGAAGATTGGAACACTTAAAAGAGACTTACTATAAAATTATTGTTAATTTAAATTATAAATTATCAAATTTTTATTTAACAAGAAAATGATATTTCTTTGACTTTTTACGTTTTTATCATTTATTAATATAAATTTGTTAGCAATCACTTCACACTAGCTTTTCATAATTGAAAACTTATTGATTTTGAATTTCTAAATTACGAGAAATGTGGGACACACTATTGTTGTTTTCAATCTCTTTCTTTAATACATTATTTTACTCTTTTTCTTTCTTTTTATTCACCGACACAACCTTTTCTGATCCTCATTTTTAGTGTGAAAGTTTTCTAAGTCTAGATTCATAAATAATTATTATCCATGGAGATTTAAATCTGTTTAGAACATATCATTTTGGATCATTAAAAAATCAAGATCAAGACCCATTTGCATTTCCATATCTCCAAATATACCATGTAAAAAACTAAAAGCAATGAAAAAGCATTACATTGGGACAATCTACATAAACAAAATGAGACTACTTAAACATCACATGCTAAGCTTGATTCCTAGATTTAAAGTGTTAAATAGTCAAAATTGACTTATATTTTCCCAACTTAATTTTTCCCTTTGTATGTGATGTATAAGGGGGGCCCAAAATGACATCTTTCTAAAAAAGTATTTCCTAAAGTAAAATTTTGTTGGTGCAATGTTAAAAAAATGGAGAAAATATATTAAAATATTTGAATCATTTTAAATTATAAATTACCTCTCTCTATCCAAGTATTTTTTTTAAAGTAAAATTTTATTGGTGCAATGTTTAAAAAAAATAGAAAACATATAAAATGTTTGAATCATTCTAAATTATTATTTAATTTAATAAATAAAAGTAATTATTATTAAATATTATTTTTTCAACTATTTCACTTGTCTCATGTTAAATGAGAAGATTGTAACACTTAAAAAGACTTACTATAAAATTATTGTCAATTTAAATTATAAATGATCAAATTTTTATTTAACGAGAAAATGACATTTGTTTGACTTTTTATGTTTTTATCATTTATTAATATATATTTATTAGCAGCCACTTCACATTAGCTTTTCATAATTGAAAGTTTATTGATTTTGAATTTCTAAATTAGGAAAAATGTGAGACATGCTATTGTTGTTTTCAATCTCTTTCTTTAATACATTATTTTACTCTTTTTCTTTCTTTTTATTCACCAACACAACCTTTTGTGATCCTCATTTTTAGGTGTGAAAGTTTTCTAAATCTAGATTTATAAATAATTATTGTTAGTGTAGTTTTTTATTTTTCCTATTTTGTTAGGTTTTTCCTACACTTTTAATAATCTCGCTTAGGTTAATAAAGCATGTCTTATTAAGTGAATGGTTGTGAGGTGCCACCTTCCTACATGTGAGCATCCATTAGCTATCTTGGGAAGATACTTTGCTATCTTTAGTCCGATAGATGGTTGCTCATCATTGGTTGGTGTTGCCACCTCCTCCCTCTTCCTAGCCTATATAAGCATGCTACCTGGCTTGTATTTGTATCTCTTGTTTTTACGTCCTCTTAATGCTATTTTGCTTCCAGCATTTGCATTACTCTCTTGGAGACTAACTCTATGATGCTATTTTGATTTTGTATCATTTGCATTCATAGTTTAGATATTTACTCTTCGCAATAGTTTTCTGGGTTATTAATCTTATCAAATTCTAACATGGTATCAGAGCTTTTCTATGTGCAAGAGTAGATTTTAGTTTCTTTATTTGAGAGATTCGGGGAGGGAAAATAAACTTTATTATAGTTTTTTGAAAAACAAAGTATGCTCTTCTCTTGCATCTTTGGATGATCCTGAGAATCAGAAAAGTTTTGACAAAAACAATTTTTCTCTGGGGTTTCAATCTCAAATTTGACAACCAACTTGCATATTTGGAGTTTTCAATCAATTTTGCAGGTTCCAGCATGCCATTGATGGACTTAAGAAGCTGATCCAGCATTTGCATGTCATATTCTGGTTGCTGAGGTCATTTTTTGATTTTTGGAGCCGTTTTTTACTGTTAAAGGTGTCTGATTTACACTACAACAACATCTTCTGTACATCAGCAAGAAAAACGCTTTCTGAGTTTTGTTCGCAGCCCTGAAAAACTATTTAGGTATCTTTTAGATTTTGCATGCAAGCTGTATATTTTGTAGAATCGAGCATGCAAAGCTACAGCCATACCCCTCTCCGTTGGCAGTCACAGATTTGAACGCAGTTTTCAAATGTCTCATTCTTGCTCATGCGGACTTCGATTTTGATGATTCTTGTTATGAATTTGGCTATTTTTTTGTGCTCTATCCATTAGTGGAGTTGTTTTTTGATTTTCATGCATGAATTCTTCAAAATTTGCAGATTCTCAGCCATGACTGTGCACAGTTCTCGTTTTGGAAACTTTGAAGGATCATAACTTTCTCATACGTCCTCATATCGAGGCAATTCATTTTTTGAAAGTGCATGATTTTTCGAGTAGATCGCAGTGGTGCTATTTGTTTCCTTGATTATTGTGCCCAAGTTTCACTTTTAGCATATGTTCTTCATGAGGAGGCCCTATCAATTTTTCTTCCGTAACTTGAGCATACAGACATATTTTTTCGATCCGAAAAATGCATCAGAAAGCTGGTTTTGAGACGAAGATGATGGTATAGGTTTTTTTTATTTTTACTATAGTCTGGTTGCCTATTTTGGTAGTCAAAGCCAGATGTTCTATTTTGCCTTTCGGGACCCATATCTCGCTCATTCAGACTCTTTTCTAGGCTCGCCAGATATCGTTGGAAAGCTGGTTCTATGAGTTATTCAGTTGCAGAGGACTTTTATCCAGATTCTGCTCTAGGTTCTTTCTCCTTCGAGTTTTGCACTTTCGCACTCTGGCGGATTACTTGGATTCTACAGGTCCTGGAATCTCTTCTTCTATTCTTTTGGCTCACTCTTCTTTCTAATTTCTGAGCATTGTATGCTTCTATTCTGTTGCATTCCTTTTTCTGTAAATGCACTAAGATAAAGTGCCTGCTTTTGCATATCTAGGATCTTGTACACCTTGTTTTTTTTGTACTCGCACTCAGTTATAAAGTGCCATGGGGGGTCATGATGTTTTGCCATTTTGTGCTCACCCACCTTTGTCAAGTGAATTTTTCTTCCACGACATTAGCCCATGCAGTGTGTCGATGACACCGCCCTTTATCCTATGCTTGTACTTCTATTGCACTGTTGGTGTTCCTTATTCTTCTTCTTGCAGATGTTTATGGCATTGCATTTCAGTGTTCCTGTCACCCCTCTCCCTATTCAGCATTATGAGGGGGTTCACCTATTGAATCTATTGCTTCTTTGGTTCGGTTGAGTGATCTACGTATTCAATTTTTGTTCCTATGTACTAGGCGGATGCAGTGGCTAGGCACCTATGCATTTCAGTGAGATGGTTCATCTACTATATAGACACTCATTCATTCCTACCTTTGGAGGTCACCTCTTCGATTGATCAGCTCTTCAGACTTTGTCTTCTCTACCTGGTCATGTACTATTTCAGTGGGGGTTCCAACAGTTTCTTCTGACAGTGTTTGCAGCTTCATGCTTCATGCTCTTTTTTGTTCCTCTCTTTGGGACATTTCCTAGATTGGAGGCTTAGTTTCCTTCATCTAGTTCTTTTTCTTGTATTGGGTACCTCATCAGACTTGACTTGCCGGGACCCATTTCTACATCCACCTAAGCTTCGCTTATGGGGGGGTGTTAGTGTAGTTTTTTATTTTTTCTATTTTGATAGGTTTTTCTTACACTTTTAATAATCTCGCTTAGGTTAATAAAGCATGTCAGGTGAATGGTTGTGAGGTGCCACCTTCCTACATGTGAGCATCCATTAGCTATCTTGGGAAGATACTTTTCTATCTTTAGTCCGATAGATGGTTGCTCCTCATTGGTTGGTGTTGCCACCTCCTCCCTCTTCCTAGCCTATATAAGCATGCTACCTGGCTTGTATTTGTATCTCTTGTTTTTACGTCCTCTTAATGCTATTTTGCTTCCAGCATTTGCATTACTCTCTTGGAGACTAACTCTATGATGCTATTTTGATTTTGTATCATTTGCATTCATAGTTTAGATATTTACTCTTCGCAATAGTTTTCTGGGTTATTAATCTTATCAGATTCTAACAATTACTATCCGTGGAGATTTTTAAAAATAGGATAAGAACACTTAAATTTTGGGTTAAAGAATTCTTTATGTGCTTTGAGACAAGTTCCAATAGATTATATATGCAACATTGTTGAGTATTTTAAAACTCAACACTTCAATAAAAATCCTTGTAATAGAATATTATATGTGAAATAATTTGATGAAAATTACATAATATTTGTTATCATGTATATTGATGAATTATTATCACAAAAAACAAGAAGTACATGATTAATGATGGGAAGTTGGATTTAAGGATATAAAATAACTTTTTAGGTTGTTTATACCACTTTCTTGGCATCTCGATTTGGAAAAAGATGGGACTTATATCTCAAACCAAGGTATAGACTCGTTGAGCAAGTTAATGATGAAATATTGTGAGATTGTTACTAATTTTCTTATTTTAGGGTTGAAGTTGATCAAGGATATCGAAGGTGAAGATGTTGATCCTACATTATACAAGAAACTCTTTTGGAGGGCATATGCACCTAAGTCACAACTAATCAAATATATGTCTTGTAGTACCATGACGCCTCCCAAAATAAAACCCAACTATTATAAATGATTAAAGTATTAAATATTAAGTAATTATATTATAATAATATGAGGTAACAATCCACAATATATGACAAAATATTATTTATAATCTATTTATCTCATATACATATATGAATGATAATTACTAATGCCAATCTGATATATCATGGTAAAGATTAGAACCCTAATCAAGATTAAAATGATCCTTGAATAATAATGAGTAAATAAACTTATAAAGAGCCAACAATTATAAATGGCCTAACAATAAAAAACAACCCCCATAATCACAACACATTGAATTTAATGATGTTACAGAACCATTTCATTCCCAAGTCATCTTTGATGATAGGAAAAAAGAGTAAGCATTGAGTAATCGCAACAATATCTCTAACAAATATATGAATATAAATTCATAATCTATTTGATATATTAATAGTATTAAATATTTAAATATTCAATCTAATTTTATTAATTCATATTTTATTCAAGTCAATAATATTCTAGGAAAGAACCTACAACACAATGGTGAATTGTAAGCCTCTTATTTGGGAGGTCTTGGGTTCGAGTTTAGTCAACTTTGACACATACTAATAATTAATCTCAAAAAAAATAAAAAAATAATAATCGAGGTTTTGACCCATTTTGATTTATTTATTTTATAATTTCTCCAATTATATATATTAGTCAACAATAATAATGTTAATTTAATCATCTATAATTAAACAATCCTAATAGGAAAGAGTCTACAACACAATGGTAAATTGTGAGCCTCTTAATTGGGAGGTCCTTGGTTCAAATCTACTCAAGCTTAGCTAATAATCAAAATGATTAATCAAAACAAGTAATAATAATTAACCTTGGCTTCGGCCTCTTACCTACCAAAAAAAAATTAAACAATCCTAATAAAAATTTAGTTGTGTATCGATTATATCCAATGAATGGAGTGTCAACCCTTTGGGTCAAGGGAGAGGGAGCATCTAATGAAGGGAAGTCTCTTTTAACCATGATGTCAACTTAGCTTATATAAAGTGCATCATCATGTGTATGAGGGGGCATCAAGAAGAAGTGTACAAGGTAATATAAAAAGTAAGAGAACCAAAAATCTATATTACCATTCAATAACCAATAATAGAGGATTTAGAAAATTCAAAGGATAAAAAACAATAAAGATAAACAAGTATCAAGCATCAAAGAAGAAGATATATATATATATATCCAATTTAAATAAAGGAAGGGGAGTATTAGATGGTGGACCAATACTATGTGGGGCAAGAAAGTAAGGAGGGATTATAGTGGGTGAAAATAAATGCCAATTTAAGTTGGTCACAATACTATGGGTGACCTATAATATTAAATACACTTTGTCTTCAAATAAAATATTATTTTGCATGTATATATTATTCAAGAATTTTTACATTTATGAGTGAACATATTAAATTAGGAAACAAATTTCATATATTTCCAAGAGGAATATTAATTAAAGTATTTACAAGTTATTCATAGTATACATAAAATCTACTCTAAACTCCAAATTGGGAACTAGAGGAGATCAAGGAGTAAATCCCAGTAGGGGATATTACAAGTGGTATTAGAGTCATCTTTCTTGCCATCTTGGGAGAAGTAGTTAATGCAAATTAATGAAAGGACTCAAAGAGCATTAGAAAGAGAAAGAAACTTACCACCACCATGAACAATTAAATGAGCAATGAATTGAGAGAATTTATAGAAAAACCAACCCAAAGTACTTAGGCTCTCATAGAGAAAAATGAAACAAATATCCAAGCTATCATTAAGAAAATGAGACAAATTGATGAAGTGAAAGGTAGGAGAATCCCCAAAGGAGATGTCCTAGCCCCTAGCAATATAACCATGCAACGGAAACACAACAGCAAGAAGCAATAACACAAGATCTGATACTAAATCACAACTTTTTATTCATAAAATAACTATTACATGCAATGTGTTAGGCTATAAGGCCTTCCCAGTTACGACCAAATACAATAGTAGTTACAATAACAGTTCTACAAGATCCCTCAAGATCCAATCCAAACCCAAGCTAGTCAACATGCACACTCTGGTAGAAACCTCCAAGATCTCAACTTGTGCTCACAAGCCACCAAGCAACCTCCCTATTTCTAAACCACAGACACTAGCTCTTCTCACAAACTTGCAACTCCACCGCAATCCTACTATAAACTGTCTCACATTTGATGCTTTATCCATAGACTCAGAAAAACGCACTCCTCACTTCCTCCTTCTCTCCAAGCTTCTACTAAGAAGAGATCAAACCTTGAAGCTTTCACACCTTGAAGCCTTCAGACCTTCCAACTTGATTAGAAATTCTCATATGCCTTGCTTAAATAGGCACTTACCACCCAACAAATATTAAATGCATGATTTATCCACAACCTTCTAGAATTCCACCTACACACCTTGATAATTTATGGAATGACATCCATTTTTATTTTATTTTTCTATTTATGCCACCTTTGCACCTTAAAAATAGAAATTCCTCTTTTCTTTTCTCCTTTTTCCCTTATTTTATTTTTTTATTATTTTTCCTTCTATTTTCGTCACTTTCTCTCTCCTCCACAATTTTTTTTTTCTTTTTAAAAATTTTCCCATGCAAGATGCCACTGCATCACAAATTGACTCCTCCTTGAAGAAATTTGTAATATGAGTAAAAATTGAAGAGATATGAACTCTAACCAATCAAGGAATTGTTGGAGATGAAGTTATTAACTAAGAAGGTAGGGGTGAATCAATTACAACAAAACAATTCCTTGTCCCTAGATGTCAAATCAAACTTTTCATTGATAATGTAATTATAATCCTACTCAGTTAAAACTAAGTTCTTGTTGTAACTCTGTTAACAATGAAGCCTTATAAATATTAACCTATTTTAACCTTTAGTAACTTGGTTATAAAAACATGAAGCATAAAGAAAATAACATAAGATGACACCAAGATTTAATGTGGAAAGCCAATTTGGGAAAACCACCATGCAACTAGTTACAATAATTTTCACTCTTTTGAAGTTAATCTTGTTAGTAGCCAACCCTGTTAAAGGCTATAATACATACTATTAAGTATCACCTTGTTAGGGGATTTAGATCATCCTGTTAGGAATGGCCTGGTTAGAGGTCTTCAAACACTTCGATCTTGAAATGTCACCTTGTTAAAGGATTTACAATTTGACTGTTAAGTCAACTCTGATAAGAGATTTCTTCACTGCTATAATGGTTAGAAGGTAACAATAATTTGACTAGATTTATGAAGAAACTTCTTTTGTAGATTCACATCTCTATTATGGCTTGACCTCTAGATCCTTACAAATTAGAATGTTCACTGAATACCCTTCATTGTCTAACTACTCGATTAATATTGAATAATGCAAGTTCTTCAATGCTCGACTACTTTGTTGATACTAATATTTATGTAACATCAATGGCAATATATAGTTGAAGAATTGTTTCCAACAATCTCCCTGTTTAGCATTGATGGCAACACAACATGTCAACATACAATGATAAAAGTATGAGTAATTAGATAATATATTTAGTTTCATTCTAATTCTCATCCATACTAACTCCCTTTGTGATTATGCTTGGATTTGTCTTAGATGCTTCCAATTGAATTCTCCCTCTTTCATCTGTCATCACTTTGTTGTGTACTTTTGTCATTATTCTCCCTCTTTGTTGTATAACTCATCATCTGTATACTTTCCTTCTTGAAATGCTAGACTCTCCCTCTTTGACATCAAATGCCAAATGATACATACTTTGAAGTTACTATGGACCTTTCATACTGATTCATATGCAATATGCTTTGTATTTACACTTGAAGTGTCACAATCTACATCAACTTGATAAATTTTCAATGAAAATTGGTTGATGCATCACTATTTTGTGCTTTAGTGAGCATCAGATAGGGGAATAACCCCTAGTTTACCTCTTAGATACATAAATGTATCCTTAGGTAATGCCTTAGTAAATATGTTTTCTACCTTCTCCTTGGTTCTCACATATTCCAATCTCACTTCTTTGTCTTGAACCAATTCCCTTAGGTAATGATACTTGATTGCAATGTGTTTCATCTTTGTGTGTGTCACAGGGTTTTTGGATATATTGATTGCCCTTGTGTTATCACAATAGATAACCACTGATTCCTTGATGTCCTTCTTCATTCTTGACAATACTTTATTGATCCATATTATGTTAGAACAATTGACTGTTGTAACAACATACTCTGCCTCTATTCTTGATTGAGAAATATAGTTCTACTTCTTGTTTGTCCAAGATACTAATCTTTTTTCAAGAAAAAATGTTCCTCTACTAGTTCTTTTTCTGTCATTAATGCTTCTTTCCTAATTTGCACCACTAAAGTTTCTTAACTCAAGATTTCCTCCTTTCTTATACCATAGACCATATTCTTCAGTCCCTTTCAGGTACCTCAGAATCCTTTTTATTGCTATCATGTAATTTTCTTTAGGATCTGTAGAAAACCTTGCAACTATGCCAACTGCCAATACAATATTAGGTCTAGTGTGTACCACATACTAAATTTTTCCAATCATTGATCTATAGGTAGTCTATTTTACCTTCTTTGAAAGTTTATGCCCAGTAGACATGGGTGTTCCAACTGGTTTGGAATCTTCCATTCCAAATTCTTTCAATGTTTCCCTAATGTACTTTGACTAAGTGATGAATATGCCATCCTTCATTTAACGAACCTGGAGGCCAACAAAAAAATTTATCGAGCTCCAAACATAGACATTTCAAAGTCTTTCCTCATTTCTTCAACAAATGATTTGCATAATGTCCTCCAAATATGATATCATCCACAAATATTTATGCTAGCAATATATTGTTCTATGGTCCTTCCTTAATATACAAATTACTATTATCATTTGTCTTTTCAAAACTAATTCTTACCACATATCCATGTATCCTTTCATACCATGCTCTAGGATCTTGCTTCAGTCCATATAGAGCTTTGTGTAGTTTGCATACGATGTCTCTTTTGTCTGGATCAATGAAACCTTCATGGTATTCAATGTAGACTTCTTCCAGAATTTCATTTGAGAAAGCTAATTTTACATCAATCTAATATACTTTAAATCCCTTTTGTGCAACATATTCTAGTATTATTCTAACTCCTTCATGTGTTGCAATAGGGGAAAATGTTTCACCATAGTCTATAGGTCTTCTTCTTGTGCATACCCTTTGCATAATAGCCTTGCCTTATTCCTTGTTACTTCTCCTTTCTCATTTAACTTGGTTCTAAATATCCATTTTGTACCAATCACATTCTTATCCTTAGGTATAGGTACAAGAGACCATGTATTATTCTTTTCTATTTTCTCAATTTCTTCATTCATTGTCTTTATCCAAAAACCACAAGGAGCTAAGCTGTCAATTCTTCCCTCTTTCTGGGGTTTGGTTACCTCTACCACCATGTGCCCTATACACAAATATGTGGCAAGAGTAGAAAGAGTCTTCTATTTCTTCTCTTTAGGAGTTGGTTGTGGTGGTTGTGTTGCTTGTGAAATCAAGTTCTTTGGTGGGACGTTGTCCTGCATTCTCCTTTTCTTTTCGTCAATAGTCTCCTCTAGCCAAGAATTTTCTTGGAGGACATTATATGCTTATTTGATATTTGAAGGATCAAATAGCTTTCTAGCTATGAGAGGAGTCTCCTTTTTTCTTGTAGGAAATGGAAATGACACTGTTTTAGTATCAGAATTCTTAGGAATATTATCTTGATTTGTGCCTCCTTATTGTTGAGGAGTGTCCTGAGCTTTTTGGTCACCACCTTGTCCACCTTCTAGAGGGTTGTCCCCTGGCTAGTTATCCTCTCCATCCAAATTGATGACGAGCACAAAAAATTGTTTGTCCTCCTTATCTTTCTCCTTTTCTTTCTCTACCTCAACTTCTACAACTTTTCCTATGTCTAGAAGAGAGCCTCCTCTACAAGTTGGAGGGACTTGGATGTTCTTCTCAAGTGGCTGATCTCCACCTACTATTTTTCAAGGACCCATAGATGTAGAGGTGGAAGTAGTTATGGTAGAAGTAGCAACTAATGATTTTTGGGTAGTACTTGTAGATGCTCCAGTAAAAGAAGCACTAGCTCCAATCCTTTTCTTCCTTGGTCTAGCTCACTCTACCCATTTGTTAGTTCTTTTCACAATTCCTTCAGTCAAGATTTCCAATTTATCAATTACTAGGCCCTCAAGTTGGATGGATATAATAGGCATGTCCTTTATCTCTTTTTCATAAATTATGGATGTCATATTAGATTTTTCATCATCAATATCATCCACATTAATGCTCATTTTATATAACTTTTTTTGATCCACAGTGAGCCTTGACTAGTATCTTTCCTGAGTCTAATATTTAGTGTAATAGTCAACCCAATAAACTTCAAGGTTAGGAATATGCTTGAAGCTTGCACCAATTCAAGGATTATTCTTCACAAAGCTCACAGGATCAAACTGAGGACTAATAACTTCATAATCTTTTAATTTGTACTTACTGTGAAAGGCTTTAATTAGGTTCTTTGCATTAGATCTTGATGCATGTGAATAAGATCCTATCTCAATTGGAAAAGATAATCCAACTTTCTTGTTGGCAACACAAAGAGTGTTCACTTCCAACACTTGCTTGTAAAACTCAACTAGCATAACTTTGTCAACTATATATCTGGGTAATTTCCTATTGGAATACTTTAGAATAATTGAGTGGGGGAGGGGGAGGAGTGTGAATCAATTATCTAAAGTCTAGATGTATAAATAAAACTTTTCACAACTTAGTGAACCCATAAAACATTTTCATTATGCATGCATCCATAAGATTATGCAATCACTTAAAACTTGTAGGTTACTATCAAATCAACTTACAGTAATGTAAAGCATGAAACATAAAAAAATCATCAACACACTTCACACAATAATTTACGTGGAAACCCAATTTTGAAAAAACCACCAATGACATGCTACTCTTTTCACTCTTCTGAAGTGATGCCTTGTGAAAGGCCAACCTTATTAAAGGTTACAATACACACTATTAAATGTAACCCTATTAAAGGATTTCAATCACCTTGTTAGAAGTGAGCCTTGTTAGAGGACTTTAGAGCATTCACTTGGAATGTCACCCGGTTAAAGGATTTACAAATGATTGTTAGGTCAACTTTAATCCAAAAAATTTACCCTAGACTGATACAATTGTTAGAGAGTAACAGTAAGGCTTGATCTGATAACAACTTACAACTTCATTTGCAGATTACAGATCTCTATTCAATCCTCAATTCTGCTTGGCCTTCATACTTTGCAGCTCTGATAGCTTGTTCGCCCTTCAAGTATTCATCTCCTTAAGCCTTCTTGCTTAACATGCCAATGCAGTCTCTTCTCTTAGGTCACTTGATGAAGCAAAACCCTTGATTCCTTGTCTCCCTTAGGTTCTCACACATGACAACCTTGCTTCATGACTAGTCATTCCTATAAATAGGAAATTAAGATATTTTTCCACTCATTCTCCATCGTCCAAATTAGGGTTAAGATGGATTAGGTAGGATACAATGTATCTACCCCACATTTCATATCTCTTCTAGAAACTTCTCCTAGAATCCACTTTGAATTCACCTCAAAATAGCTTGCTTTGAAGTTTGTGCCACCAACTCATCATCCTTATTTTCCACTTGGTTCACATAATCCAAGAAAACAAACTTGTTGGCTCAAATTCACCAAATTCATGATCTTTTGAATAATGCAACAACTTGGCATCATACTTTTGGCACATATTGCATTGTTGGGCATCCACTATGAACTTACTTGGCATGAACTAAAATTTACTAGTGCTTGGCATCAACTAAACTTTACTTGGCATCCACTATTCTGCTTGGCATACACTAGAATGAACTTTTACTCGGCTCCAACTAATTTTTTTCTCAGCTTGCACTGACTTTGTTTGGCACCTACTATCCACTTGGTCAAGCTTGGCAGACAAACTTTGTGTAACTTTTTTTTCTAAACTTTCTTAGTGTAACCAGCCTTTGTAACCTTAAGTATATTATCAATACATGATGTTATCACTATCTTAACTAATTCTTGTACTTCATTGAACAATCACAACTCAACCTTTCCTCTAGGTGCTATTGTCACATCTCTTGATCAACTCCTCTTCATCAATCAACTTAAGTGATAGTACTTAAATCATATAAGCAGTTGTCTTACCAACAAGTAGCAAGTTTGACATCAATGAAAAAACAATGATTGAAACAAACAGTCTCCCTCTTTCACTCTTAGTTTCAACAATCTCCCTCAACAATGATCTTTTCAATCTGATCTCAACATTTCCAAGAACAATGATCAAAACCACCAATCCAGATGTAGGAGAAAGAAGGGAATTGTATAAAATAACAACCAAATTGAGTCACCACTATAATGGCTTCTGGAGAAAATCTTCTCTTAGGGCACCCCTAAAGCTCCCTACACAATCTCATAGTAAAAGCATCATTTATCTTTACAAATTTTTCATAGCTCCTTTATAGCTAAAGACAAGGTTAAAACTCATACACTTTGGTGGACACATCAAAATATTTATTATAGGGAAAGCCTGTCCATAAGTGATGCGTTGCTAGGGTATGAATTAGATAGGAAGACATTTTAAAATTGTTTAAAAGCTTTAGCTAAGTTCATCCAAATTGTCAATTCAACACAGAATATTTGTGCCCAATCTATATATTGTCCTTCAACACATACAACATGGACTAAAAATTAAGTGGTGTTCAATGAAATCTAACACCTCCTCTTGTCCCTTTAATCTTAACAACAAAATTAGTATATCCACAATTTCTTTTTTCAAACTAGTACCAAAAAGGGTTTTAGGCAACTTACCTTTTGAATTCTTAGGTGGTTGGAACCAAGTGCATAGAATATTAGTTCGCCTCAGAGTTCTCTTTTCATTGTACATGGAAGTGGAAGACCCAAAATCAATATCACAACATTCATCTCTATTTGGCAACCCAAAAGCACTTTGCATCAAAGCTTTGTCAAAGGTCAAAAACACAAAATCATCTAGCATCTTTATATGTTTCGTCATGTGGTCATACTAGGAAATGCACTCCTAAACTAGCTTAGGGGCTTGAATGGCCATAGGGAATCCCACAGCTTCAACAAGACCACTCCACTTGAGTATTTCAGTGACTGGGTGGACTGGTTGCAAATTGAATCTTCTGTGAAGATCAAATAGACCATAGAAATGGAAAGAAGTATTGTTAAATCCTTCAATTTTCTCACCAAACCAAGAAACTTATTTTGCACCTCAATTCTTAAGGTCATGAATTTCATAAACTAAGAACAATTCACACATAGAAAGGAATAGTGTCATTACAAGATAGCATGGAATATTTACTAATTTTTAGGTCTTTGCTAGGGCCTCTTCTACCAAACAAACTGCACATCATCTGGCAATCTAGCCCTAACCTACTCTATCCTACTCTGACACATATCGCTTGCTAATCAGCTAGACCCAAAAATTGGCAAAGACCTAAAACAATGTAATTTCAATCAAATGACGCAAAATTAAGGATAAAATCAAAGGAAAACAAAAAACTTTCAAATCAATGGTAACATTAGGTCATTAATCAATCAAATCACCTATCAAATCAAAAAGTACCTAAATCAAATTTAACGAAGAGAAAAACAATTCACAAAATCATTAAATGAAATAAAAAAGGAAAAAGGAAAATAAAAAAGTTGAAAATAAATGAAATATTTATTAAATCAATAAAAGTCATTTATCCTCACAAAAGTGAAAATTCTCCTTTTTACATTTAAGAGAATTGAAAAATCTTCATTTATTAATGCGATCACATTGTTTTACACCTCTTGCTCTCTCATCCTGATGATGAATCATGTAGTGTGATTGGAAATGTTGATGAAAAAAAATCTTTACACATCTAATCCAAAAGCTTAGCAAATCCTCATTTATCTTCATAAACTAAGTCTATTGGACTTTTCCTCTTGGTGCCTTATGAGATATTTACATTTTCACCATTACCCTCTAGTCAAAAGTGAAATCCTGATCTTTACCCCAACCCCTTCTAAAATCCTATAAATAGGAGGGAAATTCAAGAGCAAAGGGACCCAAGTTTTAGGCATCTGCACTATAGACACATTTAGAGTTATCATGTTATCATGTTAGCATTGTTATTATAGAAAATCCGTGTCTTTCTAGTATCTTTTTAGCATTGTTATGCTATTTATTTGATATCATTTAGCACTTATTTACCCTATTGCATGCATATATTGTAGCATTCTAGGGTTATTATGGTCATATAATCTGCATTCTCACATAGATCTTGCATATACATTTGTAGATCTCCATTCATAGCATTCTCCCATTCTATAACTGTCACTAAGATGCTGGTCTAAGAGAAATCTTAGGGGTTGTAGTTAGGGAAACATGGAATGTTTCTTAGATTCTCTATTTGACAATGATTTCTTGGTTCTAGTTTAGTTTTTTGTCATTCTATTTGCACTCTACTCTAAGGTCCCATGAATATGCAATTCCACCGTGTACACATAAGTTTCTTCAATTTTTGAGACCTTATCATTTCTAGTAAAGTCCTCAAAATTTTCACAACTAAAATATTTTAGGAGTATACTTACCAATTTCCCTTTCTTTATCCTTCTTACAAAGTTTTCTTTCACTTCATCTATGTTCTCATAATTTTAATATTCATCTATTTTTGTCACCTTGAGGGAAGTCTTGGATTTGTAAGTCTTTTCCAAAAAAGAAATCATTCAAATGCACTCAAAGTGTCAAACAATTGTTATTTGGTAAATTTTGTTCGATCATAAGTTTCTTCAATTTCTAAGACCTTATCATTTCTAGTAAGGTCCTCAAAATTTTCTCTATTACATCCTTATCATCTAAAGTACTGCCAATATTTATGCTCTCATTCACAACATTGCCAAATTTTTGAAAGTAGAAAAAAAATGAATATTTTTTTTACCTCCTTTAAAGGATTTTTCTATTTCTAATTTAATAAATTAGCAATTTGCAAAGTGTCAAGATAGGCTATTGTTTTTCTAGTTTTAAGTTGTATGTTTGGTTTTCTTCCAGTTCTTTGAAAAACACAAGTCTATCTAGATATTTTTATTATTGTGCTTTCATAAAGCTTCCAATGTAATGAACTCTATGTATAGTTCATTTTTAAACAAATCTAATTTTAATTTTCTTCCAATATAATGTTACTATTTTGATTTTTGATGAATTAAATTTAGTTGTACTTATTTTTTATTTAATATTGTTAATTTCAAATACACTTAGTTTCATTTAAATTTAATTAATAGAAATAAGATAAATATATTTATTGTTTAAATTATAGATAAGCTATAAAATTGTTATTAAATGTTTCTACTTTATAAGTCTAGTCAAAATTCAACTTCTGAATTTGATCAGATTTTGACTTCTAATTGAGATATTTTACTCTATCATTTATAATTGTGTGACTTTCTAAGAAAATGTCAAAAACAAAAAGTATGTTATTGAGGCTTAAAGACTTTGTAGATCTACATGTAAAGTAATACTTTGCTATTGTGAATATAAACCATATAACTTGACAAGTCAAAATATGAGGCCTTCTAGATTTATCGAAAAAATAGGCTTGAAGTCATTCTCATTCACACGATAAACTCTATTGATGATCTTGACTTTATCTGAATGTTTCATGTATTATAGGAATCAGTATTGCACAAGGTTCCTCTGTGTTAGAATAATGTTTGTCCACAGTGCTCAGTAGTTGAGCATTTAATGCCAAGTCTAGAAGAGTCTTGAAATAGCTCTATAACTCATCCTAGATATTTTCATCTTCCTCTACGTATTAGTTTAGAAGACTCCAAAAGTTTGCTTCAGTTATAAATGCCCGGCCATTAGTAGATAGATGTATGAAGAAATTGGTGTAATGAAAAGTTATGTTTGTATAATTTTTTTTGTTCTAGTCTATTGTCTTACTTTGTTTCTTTACATTTTTGTGCTGCTGTTATATAATCATTCCAACATGGTATCAGAGAATATTATGATTCATGGGTTGTGTTATTTTTGTTGTTATATGAAACTCTAATTTGTTTGCAGATCTAAAGTTCTGTAATGCCTAGATTGTTGGTTGTAAAGAAATTTGCCTGGATAAGAGAATGTTGCTATGAAAAACTAGCAAAAGTCTGATTTAATAAAATGATTGGCCTAGTTGGAAGAAAGAGCAAGCATTGTTTTGGAGCAGACAGTTCATAAGGATTCCTATTGCCTTATGAAAGAAAATGCAACTCTGAAAAATAATAATAATAATAAAGGCACCACTGTGTTTACAGAGCACACTGAAGTGTATTAAAAAAAGGTTATGTGCCTTCAGTAGGAGATTGAAGCCTTTAGCTCTTGACCAAAGTTGAAAGAGATCAAAGTTTGCAAATCACTACTAAGAGTGTCATAAAAAATGAATCAGGGTAAGCATGAAATTTGATGGCAATTGTTGATGTTAACAAAGGGTGTTAAGAATTGCATATCTCACAATAATCAAAATTAGAAATAGAAGAGTGTAGTTTAAAGGTTAGTTTGGATTGAAAGGTTACGGTTAATAAAACAATAATTGTTTGGTAAATATTTTTTTTTAAAGATTTGAGATATTGTAAAGAAATTGACAAAAGAGAGAGACTGTTTAATCTCAATGGGAAAAGCTAGAAGAGTTAAAAAGGAGAAGACCAATAATTTGGAAGACGAATTAATGAAGGTAAAGAAATAAAATACAATAGTAATATGTGAAAATGATGTTTTGCAAAGAGAATTGACAAAGCTAAGAAATGAACTAAGTGTAGAAAGATGTAACTTTCTAGATCATATCAGTGTTTATATAGATGCAAATGATGAACTAGAACAAAAACTAAAGTTGTTTGATGATGTTAAGAAAAGAAATGAAGAATTGGAGAGAGAAATGAAGAAATTAGAAGAAGAGAATGGATTGTTAAAAGATGAATTAAATCAATCACTCACTTTGAGGAATGAATGCTTGAAGACAAAACCAATATGTGATATTTCATGTAGTACAGAAGATTTGGAATCAACACTTGATAAATGTGTTTTTAAAGATGATAACGAATGTAAAAAAGAAAAGGACAATGTGTTCACAAATAATACTATTTGTGATAATAAATATCATGAAGAAAATGGGTTACAAAGGTAAAGGATTAGGAAAACATGAACAAGAAATCATAGAACCTATTCTACCAACAATGAGACCAAAGTATGAAGGACTAAGATATACAACAGATTTTTAAAAAAAAGTTATTGGTCTAAACAAATTTGTTCAAAGTAAACAATGTATGCAATGTTCAAATTGTAATCGGAAAGGACACACGAAAGACAAGTGTTGGGATCTACATCCATGTAATATTTGTGGTTTAAAGAGTCATAGTGAAAAAATGTGTTGCAATAGAGAGTGTAAAAAAATTTCTTTGGAGAAGTGTTTAAAAATAGACTTTGGATGGAGCTATGGATCAAGTTGGCAAAACATCATCAGTATGATCAAAGGTTTGTTTAAGTACAAATGTTCAAGTGTGAGCAATAATAAAAATCCATCAAAGTATGAATTCTCAAGAAGGATTACAAATAGTTTGAGCAAATCAAAATCATTCTCCAATAACATCCACGAAAAGTGAGATTTCATAAAGGAGAAAATCCTAAAGATAGTTTCTCCATCATCAAGATGATATTTGTGTCAAAAATTCAAAGAGTTTGTGGTAATCCAAAACCACTTGATTGGGTGAAAAACTTAAAGCAAAAAGAAATTGTGTTAGTTGGAAAATTCCAAATGGTTATGGGTGAACTAATTAAAAATCCAAAGCATAATGACAAAGTGATAATGATAAAGGGAACCAAAATCTAATGTTGTAAATGGGTACCTAACAAGGCTTAATATTTGAATTAATTTATCCCACATATAGATCCATTAGTGGTAGAAATTAAGGGAGGGTGTTAGAATAATGTTTGTCCATAGTAGTTGAGCATTTAATGCCAAGTCTATAAGAGTCTTGAAATATTTGTACAACTCCTAGATATTTTCATCTTCCTTTACGTATCAGTTTAGAAGACTAGAGAAGTCTGCTTCAGTAATAAATGCCTGGCCATTGGCAGACAGATGTATGAAGAATTTGATGTAATGAAAAGTTATGTTTGTATAATTTGCTCTGTTCTGGTCTATTGTCTAACTCTGTTTCTTTACATTTTTGTGCTGCTGTTATAGAATCATTCCAACAGTCTGACTCATTCTCTCCCGTTCAATCTTATAACGATCTATATGAAGTGTTTCTGCACCCCATTTTCCCTTACAGCAGATACAATCTGATCAGAGCCATGGCTTTGTATATTCTGATGCCCATCCTTGTGCTGAATCTATTTGTTCAAGCACAAGCCCACACGAATTTCCTCTTCAACGGTTTCAATTCCTCCACACTTGACGAGGTCGAGCATTCCACGATCCGATCCGTTGCCATCTGCCTCACAAACCAATCACAACACATCTCTGGCAGAGTTTTATATCCTCACCCAATCCAGATGAAACAACCCACCTTTAAAAAATGGGTGTTCATCATTTAGCACCACATTCGTATTTGCCATACTTCCTTTCACCCACGATCCTTCACTCAGCGGTCACGGAATGGCGTTTTGAATGACGCCCAGCAACTCAAACCGGAAAATTCATCAACTCAGTTCCTCGGCCTGCTGAACAATTCAATCAACGGAAAGCCTCAAAATCATCTCTTTGCCATCGAGTTCGACACGGTCGAAAGCAGCGATGTGGAGGACATCGACGGCAATCATGTCGGTGTCGATCTCAACGACCTCAAATCAATAAAATCTCAGCCTGCGGGGTACTGGATTAATGACAACATGATGTATCCACTTGATCTCAACAGTGGAAAGAACATCCAGGCTTGGATGGATTACGATGATGCCCAACAGCAATTGAATGTTACAATTGTGGAAGCCGGTTCATTTCGACCCAAGAAGCCTCTTTTATCTCTCCAAAACTTGAATCTTTCCGACATCTTGACTGAAGAAATGTATGCGGGTTTCTCTGCAGCAACGGGAACAGTCGCTGAAGATCACTGTGTTCTCGCTTGGAGCTTCAGCACGAATGGATCTGCAGCTAAATTGGATGTATCTCATCTTCGTTCCTTGATTACGGGAAAGAAATCCAACAAGGGAGTTATAGCCGGTATAACTACAAGTGTACTACTGGTTTTGATTCTTTTGATTGCAGCTGCGGTTTTTAGGTGGAAGAGAAACAAGTACAGAGACATTAGACAAGAATGGGAGATGGAGTATTGGCCTCAGATTTAAATACAGGGATTTGCATATTGCAACCAAGGGCTTCAGAGAAGATCAAGTTGTGGGCTCAGGAGGCTTCGGACAGGTGTACAAAGGAGTTCTCCTTTCTAGTGGCCAAGAAGTCGCTGTAAAATCCATCTTCAGGGAAACCACCGAAGGAATGAAGGAATTCATAGCTGAGATTTCGAGCCTTGGGCGTTTGCAGCACAGGAATCTTGTGCAAATCAGAGGGTACTGCAGGAGGGAAGCGAAGTTGTTCATAGTGTACGACTACATGCCCAATGGAAGCCTGGAGAAGATGTTGTTTGATCAGAAGAAGAAGAAAAGCCTGCTGACGTGGGCTCAGAGGTACAGGATCTTGAGGGACGTGGGTGGAGGATTGTTGTATCTTCACGAAGGGTGGGAGAAGATTGTGGTGCACAGAGACATCAAATCTAGTAATGTTTTGTTAAATTTTGAATTCAATGCAAGGCTTGGAGATTTTGGGCTTGCCCGTCTCTACGAGCACGCAGAAAACCCAAGAACTACGAGAGTTATGGGTACTCTTGGGTACATTGCACCGGAGGTTGTACATACAAGGAAGGTAGCTCCCAGTTCAGATGTGTTCAGCTATGGTATTTTAATGTTGGAGGTTGCTTGTGGGAGAAGGCCAGTGGATCCTTCTCTCGATGCTTCAGAGATTGTAATGGTGGAGGGAAACTCATGGATGCAGCGGATCCCAATCTTGGTGGTGAATTTGTTGAAGATGAGATGGAGAAAGTTCTCAAATTGGGACTTTTGTGCTGCAAAATAAGGCCGGAGATGAGACCTTCCATCAGACAAGTATTGCAGATAATTGAAGGGGAAGTGGGCGTTCCTAGTTTAGATGCATATGAGATGAGTAGGGGGAGCAGAGATTCATTTGCTTCGACTTCCGCCTCTCGAGAGGTACAGTTGTTTACCTCGACTTCCATCTACGGTGAAGGACGACCATTTACTAGTGGAAAATCTCAACAAAAGTAGTTTACGGTTTGGTAATGGTAACCATGTCAGATTTTAATGGGAAGGGTGGTTCTTTTGTTCAGCAGAGCGTCCATTGTTCTGATGATGTATTATATGATTTTCTACTATGGCAGAGGATTAAATTCCAATTTAATGTACAGGTTTTTAATGTGTGACCTCGCTTACAAAGTTTAAATCTGTTTAGAACAGATCATTCTGGATCATAAAAAAATCAAGATCAAGACTTATTTGCATTTCCCTCGTCTCTAAGTGTACCATGTAAAAAACTGAAAGTAATGAAAAAGCTATACATTGGGGCAATCTACATAAACAAAATGACCGACCTCTATCAAAGTATTTTCTGAAAGTAAAATTTTGTTGGTGCAATGTTTAAAAAATGGAGAAAATATATTAAAATATTTGAATCATTCTAAATTATAAATTACCTCTCTTCCCGAGTGACCTCCCGGGAAGTCCCAGTGCTTCACCCTTGTGAGCATCACCTAGATCCAATGAGTGCTAAGTGTTCCATTTATTCTCATGAGAGATGGATTCATGTTGAATCACTACTCATGAAACATGGGTCAATGAGTTTGACTCAAAATCACAAGTTAAATCCTGATAGCCATATCCCTACCTTTCTCTATCCAAGTATTTTGTAAAAGTAAAATTTTGTTGTTGCAATGTTTTAAAAAATGACAAAATATATAAAATATTTGAATCATTCTAAATTATTATTTAATTTAACAAATAAAAGTAATTATTATTAAGTATTATTTTTTCAACTATTTCACTTGTGTGTTAAATGAGAAGATTGTAATACTTAAAAGAGACTTACTATAAAATTATTGTCAATTTAAATTATAAATGATCAAATTTTTATTTAACAAGAAAATGACATTTCTTTGCCTTTTTATGTTTTTATCATTTATTAATATAAATTTGTTAGTAATCACTTCACATTAGCTTTTCATTATTGAAAATTTATTGATTTTAAATTTCTAAATTAGAAAAAATGTGGGACACACTATTGTTATTTTGAATCTCTTTCTTTAATACATTATTTTATTGTTTTTCTTTCTTTTTATTCACCAAGTCAACCTTTTGTGATCCTCATTTTTAAGTGTCAAAATTTTTAAGTCTATATTTATAAATAATTACTATCCATAGAGATATTTAAAAATAGGATAAGAACACTTAAATTTTAGGTTAAAGAAGTCTTTATGTGCTTTAAGACAAGCTCCAATAGATTATGTATGCAACATTGTTGAGTATTTTAAAACTCGATGTTTCAGTAAACATCCTTGTGATACAATATTATATGTGAAATAATTTGATGAAAATTACATAATATTTGTTATCATGCATATTGATGAACTTATTATCACAACAAACAAGTACACAATTAATGATGGAAAGTTGAATTTAAGGATATAAAATGACTTTTTGGGTTTCTTATACCACTTTCTTGGCATCTAGGTTTGGAAAAGGATGGGACTTAATATCTCAAACCATGGTATAGACTCATTGAGAAAGTTAATGAAGAAATATTGTGAGATTGTTACTAATTTTCTTATTTTAGGGTTGAAGTTGATCAAGGATATCAAAGGTGAAGATTTTGATCCTACATTATACAAGAAATTTTTTTGGAGGGCATATGCACCTAAGTTACAACAAATCAAATATATGTCTTGTAGTATCATGACCCCTCCCAGAATAAAACCCAACTATTACAAATGATTAAAGTATTAAATATTAAGTAATTATATTATAATAATATAAGGTCACAATTAACAATATATGACAAAATATTATTTCTAATCTTTTTATCTCATTTACATATATGAATGATAATTACTAATGTGAATCTGGTATATCGTGGTAAAGATCAGAACCCTAATCAAGATTAAAATGATCCTTGAATAATAATGAGTAAATAAAGTTATAAAGAGCTAACAATTATAAATGACCTAACAATAACAAACAACTCCCATACTCACAACACATTGAATTTAATGATGTTATAGAACCATTACATTCCCAAGTCATCTTTGATGATAGGAAAAAAGAGTAAGGATTGAGTAATCACAACAATATCTTTGACAAATATATTAATATAAATTTATAATTTGTTTAATATATTAATAGTATTAAATACTTAATTATTAATATATACTTTATTCAAGTCAATAATATTCTAGGCAAGAACCTACAACACAATGGTGAATTGTGAGCCTCTTATTTGGGAGGTCTTGGGTTCAAGTTTACTTAAGTTTGACACATACTAATAATTAATCTCAAAATACTAAAAAAATTTAACAATAATAAATAATTGAGGTTTTGACCCATTTTTTATTTTTTATTTTTATGATTTCTCCAATTTTATATATATATATATATATATATATATATATATATATATATATATATATATATATATATATATATATATATATATATTAATGTTAATTTAATAATCTGTAATTAAACTATCCTAATAAAAATTCAATTATGTATCGATTATATCCAATGAATGGGGTGTCACCCCTTTGGGTCAAGGGGGAAGGAGGATCTAATGAAGGGACATCTCTTTTAACCTTATCAACTTAGCTTATATAAATTGTGTTAGAGTAATAAAGTATTTTTTTTATTAATTAAATCATATTGATTTAATTATTAAGTCACTTATTATCTCTAGTTTACTTAAGCTAAACTTTGGGCATATATATATTAATTCTTTTATTAATTATTATCATGCAACCTAGGTTAGTTGCCTATTAGGGTTTTGATCTCCTTTAATAAGGATTGATCTCTTTGTATTTTATTCATTCAGTTTTGATAATAACAATCTCTTTTTTGCGCATCAAGAATGTCTTATCTATAGATCTGGCAATTCCAGCCTCCATAGCTTTTGTTTTTCTCTTTTTGTGACAGGTTTTTACATACAGGTGATTTTTGAGAGCTGTGGGATTGATATTTCATCAACTTCAACATGGTATCAAAGATCCAAATCTTCATGCCCCTATTCTATTTATGAATGATTTGGCTTGGCTTTTCAGATCTGTGTTTTTTCTTTCCGATGGTTTCATGCAACGTCACCTACGTGGATATTGATCTGTGTTTTTTCTTTCAGAGGGTTTCATTTTTAAGAGGTTCCATACTGAATATGTAAAATTGGCAAAGGTGATCTTGGGGATCCAATGTACCAAAATACTTGTCATATTTTGGTATTTGCATGTTTTGAGGAAAAGGTGTCAAGATGACACTTCTATCAAATGGGAGAGGGCATATCGTTGTAGACTAAATATAGTCGGTTGGACTTTCCCTCATTTCATATTTTCCATTTCTATTTGTAGATCTTGGAGTTTTTGGGTAACAACCTCTAAGGGTGAATCCTCTTGATCCCTCCTGAGGTTAGATATATCAAAATCAACAGGTAATTTTGCACCTTGTTGTGCCAATAATAACAGGTAGTGCTCTTTATGTCTTTCTAGTAGTTTTTCCATTATGTCGAAAAGCTCTAGATTCTATTGAAAGTCTTCAATCCTTGACTCAAGACTATTCTCACTCCAGATTCGAGGTTAACTCATTTCTGTAGTGGGTTCTAAATTCTTTTATTCGAACAAGGGCAAGTCTTCATCAATGGTGGCTAACGAGCAGTCGATGGGTACTATGGGATTAATGGTATTCAAGGATTATATAGATTTCATAGTTTTCTTTTCTATTCTTGCACTTACTCATGTGGCCAATCTTTTTAGTTCCTTATGCTGAGCACCTATACTAGTTTTGCAAAGTGGCATGAGATGTGAATGGAAACCATTTAATCCTTCTATATATTCATGATGTGGGGGTGGTTTTTAGACCAAGTTATAATGAAGTATCAAGCTATCTTTTGAATAGTTCTAATAATAGAAATGGTTATGAAACTTTGGTGATAGGATTCAACTCTATGAAGTCAGGTGGTGAAAGGATGTGAGTGTCCTTTGGCGTTTGACTTGATGTACAAGAATGGATTAACGATGTTCATTCAATAAAAACCCTAGGTAGGATTATTTAAATGACTTGGATGACAAAAAAATTCTTGCTTGATCTTAAAGATATTGGTCATGTTCAAAATTCTCCAAATCTGTAGAGTGTTAACATAGGAAAAGGGTACTCATATATGTTGTTAGGTTCAGGATATTTTGTGTGTAAGTAGCCACTATTTTGCAAATTCTCTCAAAAGCACTACATAAATTCCCATATGTTTTATTTTATAATTTAAATATGTTATAGTTTCATGTACCAGACACTGTTCTATAGAATGGAAGCATTGTTTTGAATGCAGATGCACTATTCTAATATTCAAATGCTTTATTAGACTATTCAAATGTGTTGTTTTAGGTTTCAAATGTGCCACAAAAGTACACACATGCACTTTTTCAATTGGTAAATGTGTTATAGAAGTGCATAAATGCACTATTTTAGGTTTGAAATACATTATTTCAGGGTATACAACAATGTTTTGACCAAATTTAGGGTTAGTTTGCAGTTGTGTCTGAATATGTTTGAAAGTTCTACATTCTTAAATTATTTACCTTGTATTAAAATAAGCACATTCAATCGCAACAATAGTAAAAATGAAACATTCCACACACAAACCTAGAATGTAAAATGGCTTCCTGAAAATGGCTTGCTAAGGTTGGTGACTATGAGGTTTTAGTATTTATCCAGTTATGTTCAAATTTATCTCTCTGTGAAAGAGAGTTGTCCACCAACGTGGAGGAGGTTTGGTGTAATATGTTTCGAGACTACTAGAGGAAGGCTATATTTTGAACACAATTGTCTTGCACTCCATTAAGAATACAAGTTGGATGGCTTTCCCTCTCACCAACCTTGCTACGGTGAATCTCAAGAGGTGTGCCTTTATATGGCCTTTTAGTCTACCTATGAAAAAGCAAGCAAGATCAAAATCAGAAATAGGTCTACGAGTCTGATCACCCTATAAGGGTGAGAGCATATCCCTACTATCTTGACTTCTAAACACACTAGACCTGGCCTATTCAGTTTCGGAGCCTTTAATCTATGGAAAGCATGAGGCTCTTAATTAGGCCATGTGTTTTGTTTGTTCCTTAGCCAATCCTTATAACAAACTAGGCATTTTTGGTATTCTAATTCACTCTTGGGAATGAAGAGCATAGGCCTAATATTGAGTCTAAGATTCAAAAATGCTTTGCTTAGATTAACCTAGATTTGAAAATGAAAATGTTAGAGTTTAAGTACGAGATGCTAGGAGGGTTTAGGCTTACCTGATTTAGAGCTAGCAAAATCCTAGGCATATTTTTGAGATTTCTTCACTCATTTTCTACAATGTCAATGATCTGGAAGCTCCTGTTTAGTTCAGAAGAGACCTGTAAGTAGCCTAAAATCAAAAATTTTAGTTAGATATGACAAATTCTAGGTCTGATCAAATGTGTTACAAAAATGCTCATATGCCCTTCAGAATAACTCAAAATGCACTAAAGGAGATTGCAAATGGGCTATAGGATCATTTAAATGCATTGTAAAATATTGTAAAAGTGTTATAGAATCTTTTAAATGTGAAATAAAAGATTTCAAAAGTGTCAAAATAGAGTTCAAAAGTGCTAAAAAGTCAAAAAGATCTTAGATCTATTATTTGTGAGTTTGGAAGCATCTTGTAAAGGTTGTTGCACCTGTTATGAGTCTTCTCAATTGTTGTTAAGCATGCAATAAGTCAGATTTGCACAAGAAATAAGAGTAACATACAAATCTACAAAAAGAGTCAAAGATTATAATGAAAGTTAAATAAGAATGAGGCTTTAAAACGAAGCCCCATAGTGGGCGCCAATTTGTACATGGGGGAAACAAGTATTCATGAGACCTTGGTGTAGAGTGCAATCAAAATAATGGTGAACTAAACTAGACCAAAGAAACAATTGCTAAATAATACCTCTACAAACATCTCATGTTTCCCTAACTACAACTACTAAAATCACTCTCAGACCAACATCTTAGTGACAGTTCTAGAATGGGATTATGCTATTAGTGCAAATTTATGAAATTCTATATGAAATCTATATGAAGTGCAAGGTATATCAAGATAAGAACATGGAAATCCTAAAGATATGTGTGTGCATGAGACTAAACAATGCTAAATGATGCTAAATAATGCTTAAATGATGCTAAAACAATACTAAAATCTCTATAACAATGATGCTAAATAGATGATCAAAATGATAGCTCTAATATGCCTATAATAAGGATGCATAAAACTTGGGTCCCTTTTGCCCTTGATTTTCCCTTCTATTTATAAAATTTCAGAAGGGGGTTGGGGTAAAGATCTGGGACATACCTTTTACTGGGGTGTAAGTGCACCAAGTTGTGGTGTCGAAAAGGTGACACCATTTTTATTTTTTCTAATTTTCAATAGCACGTATGTGCTATAATGCACACGCGCTATGGCTTGGGTAACTCAAGCCGCTTTAAAAAAACCTATTTTTTTATAAATGGGCTACATACTCGCAGCCCATTCATTTTAACTCTTTTTTGCTACTTCTCCTCACTACAGCGTGTATGCAAATTGCAACAAAATAAGTTTTCTACCACCCACCTTGCCAATATGCCTCCTTGTCGTCGAAGTTCGACATCACAAGTACGTCATATGTTATCTTTCTTTTTGCATTGTTTTATATGTTTTTTATATTGTTTTGTAGGTTTTTTTTAATTTTTCTTTAAATTTATTTATTTATTTAGATTTCAATTGATTTCTTATCGAGAAATGTCAATAATGAACCGGCAAATCCCCAAGAAGATCCAAACCAAATCCCTCAAGAAGATCAAAACCAAAACCCTCCATAACAAGACCATCAAATTCTGCAACCTAAACCAATTGCAAGACCTCCTCCTGGCACGCAAGAAAATATAATAAATGAAATAGAAAGAGGCAAAACTAAATTAGAATGACTCATTGGTTGGTTGAAACAATGTGGACAAATCAATCCAATGAGAGCTCAATTGGCATCGTCCCTCAAATCCATTAAGACCCACATACCTCCTGTTAGTGGTCAGTTAGATGTTTGGCGAGTTAAGAGGGAAGAACAAAAAAGATATTATGCAAATAAATTATCATATCAAGATGTTAAGAAAAAAGATATACCAAAAGGTAGAATATGTGCATTATTTAGAAAACCTAGTGAACAAGATACTGTTAGAGAGGGTACTAAATGGTTCCCCATCCATTGATGCATACACAATGCTATTAGAAATAATTTTTGGGATAGATGGTGGATGTTTTTTGATGCCACTCCTTGCAATAATCACAAGGTCCCCATGTATTTCTTAGGGAAATTGTATTGTGAGTTTGTCCTTGGGGAGATCCCTAATTATTTTGATATATTAGATTCTCAGGGTAGAGGTGGGGGGTCATCATTTGAGAGGTCGGGGGCATGTCATGACCCTAATGTAGTTAGGGCACCTGTGGTCAAGCCACAGGGTGAGCATGTGACTATTCTTTCAGTTGTGAAGGAACATGTAGAGGCTAGCGCTCTAGGGACTATTAGAGCTTTGATGCAGACCCTCATTCATTGCATGAGTCCATTAGTTGAGGAGGAGCCTTCTGTACGTCACGATCACATGTGCACATCATGTGGATCCTTATGCACATTTGGCAGTCATGATGAAGATGGTGCGGATGATGGGCTAGTGACTATTCAGTTCCTGAATGAGACATTTTGCATTGACACACAAGTAAATTACAATTATAATAAACTAATTTGATCACATTTCATATGTATAGTGAATGACTAATTAATTAGCATGTATTGACATTGACATTGTTCAAAATTCAAAGTCAGAGTGTTGGTGGCCCTAGTAGTGATCCCCCGGCCCCATTTTTCATCCCCTCGATGAGTCTAGAGGTATGTATCAATTTAATCATTTAAATGAATACATATATTTATTAAGTAATCATATGAAGGATTGAAAAAAAAATTTATGCATGTGCATTAGTTCTCTACAAGACCATCGACATTCACTATAGACTTCGAGCCTAGACATGACATGACCTTCTTAGAGGTACATTTGTTTCATGTTAATTTAATTCATTTGATTATATTTGTTTCATGTTTCATGTTACATTTAACATGTATTGTATGACATGCAACTCTTGACATTGGAGACTCCTCCTCATCTCCGACAGTCCATCGATCATGGAGTGGCTGCAGCTATGGCTAGTTCACAGTCATTGACTGAGGTATGAAAGAATTTTCTTGGTTTAGTTATTTTTTATAATAGTTAGTATCAAAATTTCTAATGTTATTTATAAGTGATTATATTAATTCAATTGTTGTAGGGTCTTGTCACACCTGATCGTCCACAAGCCTTCAAGGTGGACTTGTAGAGCGACTATATGATGGCAGTAAGAAAATAATTAATTTTGTGTGTACATATATTTGATTTCATTGTATAATAATTATTGATTTCATATCTACTTTGGTTGTATCAACTCGGGTTAGAGAAGAGCCTCAATAAGAGGACAAACGAGCATGTGAGGAAGACCCCATCATCGCCACCATCTCCCTTCACACAACGACCAAAGGCCTCTAGAGATTTGTTTCCTTCCCGTCGTGGGAAGGAGAAGATATAGTTGATAGACATGTACATGTATAGGCATCAGTGGACATATATGTTGGATTTTATGTTAGTGGACATATTCGATATACATTTGATGTATATATGAGAGTTTATAGTTGATGTATGACATTTATTTGATGCATGACATTATTAGACATATGACATTATTGGTTAATAAATGATATGTTTGTTCATGTACGACATTATTAGTTATCATAATATATTATGTGTTTGTTAATGTGCATGACATTATTGGTTATTATTTTATATTATATGTTTGTTCATGTATGACATTAAATTAGGTATGTTCATGTATGAAATTAAATTCAATACCTAATCAGTTCAAAAATTTGATAGAATATTGATTAACAATAAACTTTATCACTGTTTAAGCATAAGTTTATCATTTCCAATATGTCATCATCATATGATTTATGATATTATTCATGTTTAAATTTTTCCTTCTCTGTCATTTGTTTATCAAGCTTAATTCAATACCTAATCAGTTTGAATTTTTGATACAATATTGATCAGCAATAAACTTTATCAGTGTTAAAGCCAAAAATTTATCATTAGCAATTTATGTCATTGTCATATTGATTTATGATCTTCTTGTTCATGTTTAAAGCCTGTCTTCTATGTTATGCATCTAAACATTTATCATAAATTATTATTACAAACATATAACAAATCTGAAATTGAAACCAATACATTACATTAATTCCAAGGTTTAGTTATGATGTAGAGCCTAATAGGATTCTCAAGGTTTCATTAATTCCATATGTTAGATTTTCCATCATAGAATACCAATTGTAATGGGCACTCACATGTATTCCAATGCATATATTTCCTTATATGCACAATTGGTCAATGGTGTACCTTATAGAAGATATAATTTTATAGGTAGAATTACTCAATCTTGTACTACACTAGATACGATGTTCTCTATTATGCATAATGTTTAGCTCTGGCATTGTTTATAAGAGTGTTTCAAGCTTGCGAACCACTTCAACACCCTTTTCATGGTTTAGAGGTAATGTCATTGTGGTAAAGGATTATGCAAGCGAACGAGCCTCGTGATTTTGGCATTTACACAGAAGCAAAACTTGCTTCTTCAACTCCTTACACTCAACTCTTCATTGAAGTTAATCTTATAGTACTGAGAATAGCTACTAAAAATTCCTAGGAGCCAAGGGACCTTGAACCTATGCTACATATTCTAGAGACATAGGAGAAGTTACTACATGCTTCAGTACTTCATAACATTCTGGATCATATAGTGACACTCAAATTAATAACAATAGTAGATACTTGGGATCCTCGCAGGGAGACTGTGCCAATACATGAACAGTTACATCCTTGGCTTCCATTTTTGGGCCAGCGTATGGAGCCTTTATATCCAACCATTCGTTATAAGTTGGGGAATGTACACGTAGCTTTCTTATGGCTCATTAAGTGCATCACTTCTTGAGATTTTACTTCAACCCAAGATCATGTCATCTTTTCCATATTTTTCCTTATTTATGATTTGGGGATGGGAGTGTGAATAATATCATAAAGTCCTCCAAAAGTATCCCCAACAAACTTTTAACTAGCTTGGTCTCATTTAATGGCTATCGGTCAACAATTGGAAGCTCAACATGAATCCATTAACCAATCCAAATGAATTTGACCAACTAAATATATATAACACTTTCTTATGATTATAAAATGATTAAAATTACAAACAAGTATTTGTTTTAATTTTATTCTATTTAGTATTGATACTAACATTTTGTACATTATTGCCAATGAAATAAATAATAAAGCAATCAATTCAACAATATGTGATTTCTAAAACAACTTCTTAGGATGAAACATTAAATAAAATAATTCCTTGTTGTTAACAAACTAATATATAAAATTTATATGTTAGGTCTAGTCATCAATAGTTTTTCATCATTTTTTAAAAAATTGTAAAGTATTTATATGTGTTGCCAAATGGTAAGAATTACCTTTAAAAAAGTTAACCACAATTCAAATGTGCTACAAAATCAATAGAAACAAATGAAATCAATTTTGAACTACTTAAAGGCAAGACAGAGAAATTTAACTTCTAATTCCCTATCTAAATGCAAAGAGCTATTATAATTCATTCATTATGTTTGGGCATATCAAAATATTATCCCAGAAACAACAATATGATCCATCCCATAGCAACTTGTGGACTCAGACTTGTTGCAATTAAGGAGGAGAAGAACTTTGAAGAGAAATACTTTTATTGCATCATGTTGAGACAATTATGATGCAACTAGTTCCTAGTTCTTTGAATCTAGACTATATTGGCATTTCACCTATGCTAAATACAAGCCATCTTTAGCCCTAATGTGAGTGGAAAAGATGACATCACATTTTTTATGATAATTGGACAAACATGCTCCCACAAAATTCCCCAACTTCCACCCCAAAATTGGATGAATATTTTTAATGCTACACTTATGTTGATCCTAGCACTTTGAAAAATAGGGTGTATGTAATAGGATTCTCAAGATTTAATGAAAAATTAATGAAGCAAAGATCTAACTACTAAAAAGGTTTAAAAATTTGTTCATCACACTCATTATTGTTGCCTTGAATATTTTCCTTTGATCTCATTCCTTCGTAATGGCCTTACCTTATGCATTGATTATCATTAACATTATCTCTATAGTGATGCAAAATAGTGATGCATTGATTATTCCTTCGTAAACCCTCATAATGATGCAAAATAATGATCTCTATCATTCCTTTGATAGTTTTGACACAATCTTATAAACCTATGACACATTAGAATATGTGCCATATTAAGCCTACCTCTAATAAACCCTTAAGATTGTGAGTTACGACGAGGAGGGAAAGTTATGAGCCCTTTATAATCTTATCCTTATACACATCACACCATGTTTTCTCCATGATATTTTCAATGCGGGGGAGATAAATAGAAACTTATGAACTCTTGTAAGCCCCTTAATGTATCATTATCTTTGTTAGGGATGTTTCGGTTTAGCATGCCTGAGAACGTTTGAGCACTCAACGGGATGAGTAGAAGTTGGGACTAGTGTTTACCTAGCCACCTAGAGCTAATAGAACAAACAGTTTGATCCCAAAAGGAAAGGTGAGAGAGATTTGGCAGTTGGCAACTTTGTACTAGCCAACACTACAAGTTTTAGCAGCACCCGAGATGGCATCGCAAAATCAAAATGGAGTAAAATCTCTAAAAAGTGAGAGAGGTTACTGCAGGCCTCTGTAACACGGTCCTATAGGAACTAGAATCACATCCATACCTCGCACAAGCTCCGAGATATGCCCCATCAAAGATTGCTTCCCTATGGCATTTAGTAACCCTTAGGGACGTTTCGGTTTGGTGTGTCCGAGAATGTTCAAGTGCTGAATGGGATGGGACAAGGTTGGTGATAGGGTTTACCCAACCACCCGGAGCTAACAAAGTAGACAGTTTGATCCCACGACGAAAGGTGAGAGAGATTTGGCAGTTGGCAACTTTGTACTAGCCAACACTACAAATTTTAGCATCACCCGAGATGGCATCACAAAATCAAAATGGAGTATGATCTCCAAAAAGTCAGAGAGGTTATTGTAGGTCTCCACAACATAGTCCTATAGGAACTAGAATCACATCCATATCTTGCACGAGCTCTGAGATATGCCCTGTCAAAGATTGCAGCTCTATGGCATTTATTGACCCTTAGGGACGTTTCGATTTGGCATGCCTGAGAACGTTCGAGCACTGAACGGGATGGGATGAGGTTGGGTATAGGGTTTACTCAGCCACCTGGAGCTAACAGAGTAGACAGTTTGATCCCACAATGAAAGGTGAGAGAGATTTGGAAATTGGCAACTTTGTACTGGCCAATACTACAAGTTTCAGCATCACCCGAGATTGCGTCGCAAAATCAAAACAAAGTATGATCTCTAAAAACAAAGAGATTTTATTGTAGGTCTCCACAACACGGTCCCATAGGAACTAGAATTGCATCCATACCTCGTACAAGCTCTGAGATATGCCCTGTCAAAGATCGCAGCCCTATGACATTTAGTGACCCTTAGGGATGTTCTGGTTTGGCATGCTCGAGAACGTTCAAGCGCTGAATGGGACAAGAAAAGGTTAGGGATAGGGTTTACTTGACCACTCAGAGCTAATGGAGTAGATAGCTAGATCCCACAACGAAAGGTGGGAGAAATTTGGCAGTTGGCAACTTTGTATTGGCCAACACTACAAGTTTCAACATCACCTGAGATGGCATCGCAAAATCAAAATAGAGTATGACCTCTAAAAAGTGAGAGAGGTTATTATAGGTCTCTGTAACACGATCCTATAGGAACTAGAATCACATTCATATCTCACACAAGCTCCAAGATATGCCCCATCAAAGATCGCAACCTTATGGCATTTAGTGACCCTTAGGGATGTTTTGGTTCGGCATGCCTGAGAACATTCGAGCATTCAACGGGATAGGAGAAGGTTGGGGATAGGGTTTACCCGACCACTCGGAGCTAATGGAGTAGACAGTTCGATCCCACGATGAAAGGTGAGAGAGATTTGGTAGTTGGCAACTTTGTACTGGCCAACACTACAAGTTTCAACATCACCTGAGATGGCATCGCAAAATCAAAATAGAGTATGATCTCCAAAAAGAAAGAGAGGTTATTGTAGGTCTCCACAACATGGTCCTATAGGAACTAGAATTGCATTCATACCTTGCACGAGCTCTGAGATATGCCCCGTCAAAGATCGCAACCCTATGGCAATTAGTAACTCTTAGGGATGTTTTGGTTCGGTGTGCCCGAGAACGTTTGAGCACTAAACGAGATGGGACAAGGTTGGGGATAGGGTTTACCCGGCCACCTAGAGCTAACAAAGAAAAAAATTCGATCCCACAATGAAAGGTGAGAGAGATTTGGCAATTGGCAACTTTGTACTGGCCAACACTACAAGTTTCAAAATCACTCGAGATGGCGTCACAAAATCAAAGTAGAGTATGATCTCCAAAAGTGAGAGAGGTTATTGTAGGTCTCTACAACATGGTCCTATAGGAACTAGAATCGCATCTATACCTTGCATGAGCTTCGAGATATGCCTCGTCAAAGATTACAACCCTATGGCATTTAGTGACCTTTAGGGACGTTCCAGTTTAGCATGCCCGAGAAAATTTGAGTGTTGAACGAGATGGGACAAGGTTGGGGATATGGTTTACCCACCCACCCAAAGCTAACGAAATAGACTGTTTGATCCTATGACCCTTTTTCCACTAAGTTGCAAATTTGAGCAACTTTTACAGCTTTCAACAATACAACTTTGCACAAAAAGTGCAATTTTTACATTTTTCACTTGATTCCAATTCTACGACTTGGAAAAGGTTCGGAAATAGTAAAATAACTTATTTCCAAATGCTCAGCTCTTCACCAATTCCCAAACTCCTGCAAAGTTGTCAGGCGTTTTACAATTTTGCTTTGACAACTTTTGCAATTTTTTGCAATTTTTGACATCTTAACTCCTAGACTCCTAATGACCCTAAGGAACTTTATAACCTTTTAAGAAACATAAAAATCTTTTTTTCCTTGAAAATCACCTAGATTGCTCATTTTTATGCCTAAAAAGTGGCCCATAGTGTAACAGCAAAGACTTGGTCCATAAAAACCATACCTCATCTTTTGATATGTTATAGAAGAGCGAAATGGGTATCCTAATATGTAATTTATTCTATTGATATTATAGAAAAATGTGGAGAAAAATACAAGAGGACAGCATTTTATGTAAGAGGACAACATTTTATGCATTTTTTCTCTTTTTACATCATCACAAATGGAAGAAATGAGGAAGGAGCCTAATGTTTGAGTTTAATAATATATCTTTTGTTAGCTAGCATCATATTACGAATTTGAAAATTTCATGCTTCCCTTTCATGCTTTGGGTTTGTGGGAGAAGATGGGGTCTATGATGCAGAGGTGGCAAGGGAATATGGTGGATCCAAGGTCCAAATACAAACTCAATCAAATGCACAATTGAATCTAGTGACCAAAAGTGCCTTCAATAAGTGAAATGGTAAATTATCCACCAAGTCTTATGATGTGATCTGATAGCCCTAAAATATGCAATCCAAGGTACTTGAATAGGTTTCAAACTTTCTTCAATGGTTTAGACACCAAAACTTCAGTATTCCTCAAACTAGGCCTAATAGCATGCCTTGTAGCCCTGCAGTAGCACTCACAAGGATTTGTCTTCAACTTTTTCCAAAACACTAGGAAAATAAATTATATATTTGAGTACCCTTTGTGAATTAACTTAACATACCAAAAGGATAAGGTAGGTTGCTTTGGAAGTTATATGATTGTTTTCATTATTTCTCAGATTTTTAAGGCCTAATTCTCATGCATTTACAAAGGAAGTACTAAACATTCAAACTCCCAAGCTCCAAATCATTGCATAATGTCATAAATAGGTTCAAATCAAAGTAATATGAAGTCAATTTGACTCCAAGAGGTTTCTAGGTACCAAAGCCCCAAATTGTGCCCTCAAAACCCTTAAATTTAGGGCTTCCTCAATGTCACGCTTCCCAAAGTTTCTTGCAACAAATAAAGGTTGGAACACCTTTTATACAACATTTATATAAACATTCCATCATAAAATAGTGCCCTTGTTTGGCCAAAACTCTCTAACCTTCAGCCTATCCTCCAAATTCACTTAGTTTTTTAGTCTTCTTTATGGTGATCACCACATAAATTAATCAAACTTGCATTTCCAAGATTAGTAAGATACTATACATGTTAAATTGATATTATGTATGTCAATAAGATGCCATTCTATGAGAATCAAAGTGCTACATTCATAGAATGACATTCATAGTGTGAAATCTACACAAAACTGTCTTAAAATCAAATTTTCCAAAGACTAAACAGTACCAAAATGATTAACAGTGACTATAGTAGGGTTTTTAGAACATGAAAGGATTCAAAGAGATGAATATGAATGATCAAAACATTGACCAAGGAAATCCAATCAATAAGAACTTTGAATCATACCAAAAAACCCTTTAACTTTGCAAGAAATCAAATTTTTTTATTCAAGTTGTTGTAGTAGTCTGTACCATGGATTCTCTGCCCGTACAATGGATTTGTGAAAAATTTAATAAACTCCTATCAACTACCCCAACTGATCCAAATTAGTTGTATGGTTTAATTTGGCTTAAAACAATAAAGAAACTAATTCCCTCCCAAATGTCCATGATCATTATAATTTGAAAATTCAAATTTATAACTTTGTAACTTTTGAATTTTTGAAATTGCTAAGTGATTAAACTTTACCAAATCATTTAAATGGACTTATTAACCTATTAAAAAGACTAGTTTATCATATTAAAAAGACTAGTTTATTCTAAGGACCCTAGGACCTAAATTATCCTTATTTAAGGTATTTCTACCTACTTCCCTAGATACTAAATCCCCTATAGGTCTTAAGGACTCAAGGTTTATAGAAACACCAATGAGTCTCAAGCCTTTAAAAATGGGCTAATATCAACTTAAAACTAGTCCTAACATTCTAAAACATTATAACCTCCACCATGAGCCACTTAGGAAGGTAGTGCTATGAAGGGTCACTGCAATGTCTTGTGAAATGTCTTGTATTGTCTTTGTAGAAACTATTTTTAAAGGTGATGGGTATGTTAAGTAATCTGAGAAGTTTCAAATACCTATGCATGTTCTTCATATATTTTTGAAGTGAAGCCTAACTCCCAAAGTCTCCTAATTAGTGTGTGCACGTGATCTCCATGCATTCTGCATTTTCAAGATAAATAAGCCAAATGCATACTCAAGTTTAATTTAGAACCAAAAACAATATTTTGGAGTTTACATACCAAAGGTTCATCATTTGAACTCCTTGCACCTGTATCTGATGATATCCCTATTTGGTCCTGATCTGTTATAGTTTTCACTTCCTTAGCTCCCTTAGATTTTCTTCCACTTCCATTTGTAGGTGTGTTTGCAGATGCAACTTGTTTACTCTTTTTGCTTTGTCCTCCTTCAGTTACAAACCAATATTACAATCACATTAAATGCTAGAACAAAATCAAGAAATACAGTAAAAGTTGCTAACATAGGAACCATTTTATGGAAGAGTAAATTGATTGTTTGTATACTTTTAATTCTTGTCAAATTCATTAATAAACATTTTATATCCTAAAATATCAAAAGTTCCATTTGTTTTATGTAGACCTAAATAGTCTTTTGGTTCTCTCAACTTATACATTGGCTAAACAAAATTATCCTTAGAGAGAACTATATCTATAGCTGCCCCATTATCATCAGATCGAGACTTGTTTTCCTTCTTACTTTTTGATGATTGTGATCCTCTGCAATCCTAGACATAAGATGACTAACACACAATGGTACTTGAATAAAAAGCACTAATAAACATTGAGGATGTGAATTGATAATACCATTTCGTAGTTGATTTTGGCATCTCACCCTTTATCATTAGTGCTTCAACTTTATTAGCCCTCTTCTTTGGTGACTTGCAAATGAAGAATTAGCACAGTAAAAAATCTAAGATAAGATTAATCCACTAAAATTTTAGAATGATAAAAATTAAATCTAGCTTGTCATTAAGAATTATCCATTTGTACAAATCCTTGCTTTCTAAGTTGTATGATAACCCTTGCTTGATGAGTATTGGAAACTTCTCCCATTGTATCCTTTCTTTCGCCAGTTTGAAATTTCTGGTTACATGCACACAATCATGACTTTACATCACAAAGGATTCAAATTCTAACAATTTTCATGTTCTTTCATTACATTTTGATCTAAACAACAAATTCTAAACTTTCACTTATTCAAATGACTAATCTAAAAATGGGTCCTATTAAAGAATCTAATATAAATTCAAATAATGTATCTAGATTCTTAAAAAATCAAATCATAAAATCTGTGATTTAAACTTATCTCATCACTTACACATAATAAAAATACCCACCTTGTCATGTGGACAGTCTTGGGGGAGAGGTTACAACATTTTATTTGCATCCAATTCAATCTAATGAGCCAACTAGATCTACTTTACATTGTAATGTCTCAAGTATTGCCTCGTGGTCTGACTCGTGAACTTTCCAAAGAATCTTATTATGTGGTTTTCCACCATATTTTATCAAGTGGACATTTGACGCGACAACAAGGTTTGAATAATGAAGAATCTTCCTCTCTATTTTCCAATCCTCGAATAACCACAAGTTAGGGTTCTTCATAGACTATCGTCTAAGCCATGTGCCGGTTACAACCACCGCACTGACATGGTACTCTAAACCTTCACCATCTATAACTGAGTGATCCAATTTTTTTTTGGCTTGGACACAATGACACAAATAATAATATGTCCCTTCTTCATTGTCTTCAAGTGCAATAACAGCAAAAACATGGCCTGCAGTGACAAATGTACAAAATGCGGTCATTAATTTAGAAAATACTTAGGTAAAAGTCATAAAGTTACATATTGAAATTACAAAGATATATAAAAATATATATTACCAAGTTGCACTAGATTAGAAAAGCAATCAAAGTCGATAGACGAATCCATCTCTACCATTTCTAGTGCTTCTGGGGGACGATAGGTGTCAATTGGGTCCAAAACTCGTATATCCCATTTGTCCACCCATTCAGTTGACTCATAGTCATCCCAATTTTCCTCTACACATGATGGACAATAGCATGCCATTTTTTGTGTGTGGATACTCCATGAACTTGCATCAAAGCTTCTAAAAGAGTGCAACTCACTAGATCTTGTTAGTGTGCAACAATCCTAATATGGTGCAATGTTAGTATTATCTATCAACCAAAAGAATCTACAAACCATAGACTCACCTTCCTTACCTAGACCCATTGTAGAGTTACACCATTGGACGATGGATTTTTCATCTATCAATATTGCTCCATCTTTGTACTTTAGTTCTTCACGAGCTAAGGCTCTTTTGATGCATGCACCTGCACTATTATGCTCTCCCTTTCCATGACCAGCCTCCATGAAATTCCACATATATTGAATTCTACACAACCTATGCATCCTGCTCAACCAATAGAACATCTGTGCATTCTTGAATTGAGATACACAATTGTCTAACCAAATAATGTGTTGATGATATTTTATGCCCCTGTTAGCCAAATCTCCATAGAATAGTTGAAAAAAACTATGTACAAACTCCATAGAATGTGATCGATCATCAGAGATGTAAAACTAGTACTCTCTCAAAATCTTCATGTCATCCTCTGTACTTGTAGGTGAATGCATGAATGTTATGTGAACAAATATGGAAACCTATTTTTAAATACTTTGCTTGCACCTCATTTTGTGGTTGTAATGTGTAGTTCTTTGCGAAATCTACAACTGAAACAATGGTATCCAGTGGAAACATATCTTTGCACAACTTGAATTGCAAATCCAGCCATCGAGCTCTATGTGTATGCCTTGCATACTCGTAAATAATATTTTCACAAAAAATCTTCATGAACTCATATACTGGAATCTTTTCAATGACTAAATCACATCTTTTACCCTATTTCCCATCTTTTACAGCATATGTCACTGTCTTAAATTTTTCGTAATCTACTATATCATTTCCAATTGCATGTGTACTATCCATATGTTAACAAGTTGATAAAAGTTGCAAAGAACCACAAAATAAGCATGTACCATCCAAGCATGATGTCTTGTAAAATTGTTGGCCGCCCCCTATTTCACATAAAATGTTAGATATGAATTCCCTTGAAGATCTTGGTGGCTCATTCATGTCACAATCCTGCGAAACAAACTCAGAATGCAAAAACACACATATATGCCTAAAAACATCAAAATGGTTAGAAATTTCAATATGTATCCTACAACAACAAGTTGTGCTTGTGTGATTTATCTTCACATAAAAATGTTTAACCATCTCAAAAAAATCTTTGACTTATTCGAATTTGAGGATACATACCAATAAATTTTGTAAAAAATTATGTCTGAGTTGAGTCCAAAAAATATTTCGCATGTGGGACACGATTTTGGTTGCCATCCTCTTTCTTACAACATCTCTTTGATTAGGGGAAACACGTGTGTTATTTTTCTAAAAATCTTTGATCAATGATTTTAAAGCTTCACTAATTTCTTTATCCTTTTGCGGTAGTCTAGTGCTAAAAGTCCATAACTCATTTTTTGTTGGATCTTCCAATCTCTCATACCTTAGTATGGCTCTCCTTAGAGTACTCTACCAATTTTTAATGTTTTGCTTGTCTTTTTCATGAGTCAAGCTTTCTTCATTTGGCTACTTACTATTGTCAATTTAAGTACTCATCTTGTGATATTACTATCTTTGGTGCATGATTTAGAACCCACTTTGTCATAAGCACTCATTAGATTCTTTACAATGCTTTTTTCATTTGAATCGTCCATCGTTCTTAGCCCAAGAATCTTCATGATAGGCCTAAATTTCAAATTCTTAATCATTTGAACAAATAATTGGCATTGACCTGTAATATTTAACTCTTCAAAAAAAATCTCCACATACGGTTAACTTTTGTTTGACAAGTACACTTGCTAATCTTGTCAGGCATTGATTTCAAAATGTTAGTATCAATATCAATCAAATATTTTGATCTTCTAAAATGAATTCTAGAAGGTGTTATAATCTCTTCTATTCTCTTAACATTTTGAACATCAACATAAGGTTGAGTGTATTGTGTACCTTGAACCGAAGATGATGTGCCTTGGCAACAAGATGCAAAACACGGAATATCACCTACTTGATGTGTTGATGTTGTGTCTTCAACATGACATGATGGAGTGTGTACATCATCAGCTCTACAGATTAGTGTCTCTTCAACATGAGAGAATGATATGAATCCAACATTGGAAGATGGTGTAGCTTCACAATTTAATTGTCTTCTTGAGCATAACAGTCTCATTCTTTCTCTTTGTCTTTACAATTCTTCCTCTTTGTTTCTTTGTATTGGTGGTTCTTGATCCTCTTCGAAAGTCAATTCTTCATTATTGCTTTAAAATTTTCTTTGTTCACGTAGTAGTTTCATTTTATCTCTTTTAATTTCCAAATCTCTCTCCCTGTCTTCATTTGTTTGAGTTTTTGGTTTCTTCCTTGGCATGATGATGATTTCTACATGTCAAATTATTTAAACATCTGAATTACTTACAATGTGTAAATTACAAATCATTCAAATACATATAAAAATTACAATTATTTGAATGAATACACAATATATATCAAACAACTTGTCAAATTTCTAACCATTTCAAAATAACATTTCATTCAAACATACAAATTTCAATGAATTCACTATATATTAAACAACATGTCAAATTATAATCAAATTCGTATCTATATATCAACAAACAATATTTAAAAAGGATTGCACTAACCTTTTCTATACAAAGAATATTCAAAAATTCTTCAAATAGTGTTTGCTATGTTGAAACCCATGTTTTCTGTCAAAATAATAGAATGCACAACAAACCAAAAGTAGAGAATGGATGAAATGGGACCCAAACTTGCTTTTTGACCATTTTTGGGTGATTTGACATAGTGCGTATGCACCATAAAGTGCATACACACTATGCCAAAACACATCTCTCCCTATCCCCCCATCCCCCATCCCCTACTCTCTCTCTCTCTCTCTCTCTCTCTCTCTCTCTCTCCCTCCCTACTCTCTCTCTCGTCTCCCATCCCCTACTCTCTCTCAGACTCTCTCTCCTCTCCCATCCCCTACTCTCTCTCACTCTCCCTCTCCTATCGCCTACTCTCTATCACTCTCCGTCTCCTACTCCCTCTCCCATCCCCTACTCTCTCTGTCTCACACACTCCCATCCCCCCTCTCTATCTCTCAGGCTACTCTCTCTCCCATCCCCTACTCTCTCTCTCTCTCTCCCCCCTCCCATCCCCTACTCTCTCTCTTTCTCTCCCTCTCCCACTGCCTACTCTCTCTCACCCTCTCTCCTCTCCCATCCCCTACTCTCTAGATCTCTCACACACACTCCCATCCCCCCCCCTCTCTCTCTCCCTCTCCCACTCCCTCTCCCACTGCCTACTATCTCTCTCTTAGTCTCTCTCCCTCTCTACTCTCTCTCCCATCCCCTACTCTCACTCTCTCTCTCCCATCCCATTCTCTCTCTCTGCCACCTCCTACTCTCTCTCACACTCTCTCCCATCCCCTACTCTCTCTCTTAAACACACTCTCATCCCCCCCTCTTTCTACCTCTCCCACTTCCTCTCCCACCACCTAGTCTCTCCCTCCCATCCACTACTCTCTCTCTCTCTCTCTCTCTCTCTCTCTCGGGCTACTCTCTCTCCCCTCTCCCATCCCCCAAACTCTCTCTTTTACAAATACACACTCCTATCCCCCCTCTCTCTCTCCTCTCCCATCCCCTACTCTCTGGATCCCTCACACACACTCCCACCCCCCCTGTCCCACTCCCTCTCCCACCGCCTACTATCTCTCTCCCTCTCTACTCTCTCTCTCTCTCTCCCATCCCCTACTCTTACTCTCTCTCTCTCTCCTATCCCCAACTCTCTCTCACACTCTCTCCCATCCCCTACTCTCTATCACACTCTCTCCCATCCTTTCACTATGTCTCTCCCAACCCATGCTCTCTCTCTCTGCCACCCCCTACTCTCTCTCACACTCTCGCACTCTCTCCCATCCCCTACTCTCTCTCTTTCAAAAACACACACACACACTCCCATCCCCCCTCTCTCTCTTCTCTCCCATCCCCCCTCTCTCTCTCCCTCTCCCTACTCTCTCTCACAATCTCTCCCATCCCCTACTCTCTCTCACACTCTCTCCCATCCTTTACTCTCACTCTCTCCCTCTCCCACCGCCTACTCTCTATCCCCCATCTCCTACTCTCTCTCTCCCTTCTCCCATCCACTACTCTCTTCTTTCACAGACACACACACACTCACTCTTAACCCCCCTCTCTCTTCTCTCCCATCCCCTACTCTCTAGATCTATCACACACACTCCCATCCCCCCTATCTCTCTCCCTTTCCCACTCTGTCTCCCACCGCCTACTATCTCTCTCTCAAGTTCTCTCTCTCCCTGTCTACTCTCTCTCTCTCTCTCCCATCCCTTACTCTCACTCTCTCTCTCCCATCCCTTACTCTCACTCTCTCTCTCACTCTCTCTCTCTCCCATCTCCTACTCTCTCACACTCTCTCCCATCCCCTACTCTCACTCTCTTTCTCTCCCATTTCGTATGAGCTCTCTCTGCCACCACCTACTCTCTCACACTCTCTCCTATCCCCTACTCTCTCTCTCTTACACACATTCCCATTCCCCCCCCTCTCTACCTCTCCCACTCCCTCTCCCACCATCTACTCTCTCTCCCCCATCCCCTACTCTCTCTCTCCCCTCTCCCATCCCCTCCTCTCTCTCTTTCATAGACACACACACTCCCATCTCCCCCTCTCTCCTCTCCTATCCCCTACTCTCTATATTTTTCACACACACTCCCATCCCCTCTCTCTCTCTATCTCCCTCTCCCACTCCCTCTCACACCGCCTACTATCTCTCTCTCTCAAGTACTCTCTCTCTCCCTCTCTACTTTCTCTCTCCCATCCCCTACTCTCACTCTCTCTCTTCCATTCCCTACTCTCTCTCACACTCTCTCCCATCCCCTACTCTCACTCTCTCCCATCCCCTACTCTCACACTCTCTCTCCCATCCCATACGAGCTCTCTCTGCCACCCCCTACTCTCTCTCACACTCTCTCCCATCCCCTACTCTATCTCTCTTACACACATTCCCATTCCCCTCTCTCTCTCTCTCTCTCCCACTTCCTCTCCCACCACCTACTCTCTCCCATCCCCTACTATGTCTCTCTTACACACACTCCCATTCCCCCTCTCTCTCCCTCTTACTCCCTCTCCCACCACCTACTCTCTCTCTCTCTCTCTCTCTCTCTCTCTCTCTCTCTCTCTCTCCCTCTCTACTCTCTCTCTCCCATCCCCTACTCTCACTCTCTCTGCCACCCCTGCTCTCTCTCACACTCTCACACTCTCTCCCATCCCCTACTCTCTCTATCTCTCTCTCCCCCTCTCCCATTCCCTACTCTCTCTCTTTCACACACACACCCATCCCCCCTCTCTCTCCTCTCCCATCCCATACTCTATCTCTCACTCGCTCTCCCTCTCCCACTACCTATGCTCTCTCTCACTCTCTCTCTCACTCTCTCTCTCTCACTCTCACTCTCTCCCTCTCTACTCTCTCTCTCTCTACCACCCCCTACTCTCTCACACATTTTCACACTCTCTCCCATCCCCTACTCTCTCTCTCTCTCACACACATTTCCATCCCCCCTCTCTCTCCCTCTCCCATCACCTACTCTCTCTCTCTCTCCCATCCCCTACTCTCTCTCTCTCTCTCCCATCCCCTACTCTCTCTCTCTCCCCCCTCTCCCATTCCCTACTCTCTCACTTTCACACACATGCACTCCCATCCTCCTCTCTCTTGCTCTCCCTCTCCCACTCCGTCTCCCACTACCTATTCTCTCTCTCCCCCATCCCCTACTCTTAATCTCTCTCCCATCTAGTACTCTCTCTCTCTCCCCATCCCCTACTCTCAATCTCTCTCTCCCACCTTGTACTCTCTCTGCCACCCCTACTCTCTCTCACACTTCCTCTCTCTCCCATCCCCTACCCTCTCTCTTACACACATTCCCATTCTCCCCTTTCTCTCTCCCTCTCCCATTGTCCACTCTCTCTCTCCCATCCCCTACTCTCACTCTATCTCTGCCACCCCTACTCTCTCTCTCACTCTCTCCCATCCCCCACTCTCTCTCTTACACACACACTCCCATCCCCCCTCTCTCTCCCTCTCCCACTGTCTACTCTCTTTCTCTCCAATCCCCTACTCTATATCTCTCTCTCCCCTCTCCCATTCCCTACTCTCTCTCTCTTTCACACACACACACACCCATCTCCCCCTCTCTCTCCTCTCCCATCCCTTATTCTATCTCTCCCACCGCCTACTCTCTCTCTCTCCCTCTCTACTCTCTCTCAACCACCCCCTACTCTCTCTCACATTTTCACAATCTCTCCCATCCCCTACTCTCTCTCTCGAGCTACTCTCGCTCTCTCTCCCCCCTCTCCCATTCCCTACTCTCTCTTTCACACACATGCACTCCCATCCTCCTCTCTCTTGCTCTCCCTCTCCTACTCTGTCTCCCACCGCCTACTCTCTCTCTCTCTCCCCCATCCCCTACTCTCAATCTCTCTCTCCCATCCTATACTCCCTCTCTCTCCCCATCCCCTACTCTAAATCTCTCTCTCCCATCTTGTACTCTCTCTCACACTTCCTTTCTCACACACATTCCCATTCCCCCCTCTCTCTCCCTCTCCCACTCCCTCTCCCACTGCCTACTCTCTCTCTCCCATCCCCTTCTCTCTCTCTCTCTCCCCTCTCCTACTCTCTCTCTCCCATCTCCTACTCTGCCTCTTTCACACACACCACACACTCCCATCCCCCCCCTCTCTCTCTCTCCCACTCCCTCTTCTATTGCCTACTATCTCTCTCTCTCACTCTCTCCCTCTCTAATCTCTCTCCCTTATCCCCTACTCTCTCTCTCCTCTCCCATCCCCTATTTTCTCTCTCTACCACCCCTACTCTCTCTCACACTCTCTCCCATGCCCTACTCTCTCTCTCTCACACACACACACTCCCATCCTCCTCTCTCTCTCTCTCTCTTCCTCTCTTGCTTCCTCTCTCACTACCTAATCTCTCTCTACCATACCCTACTCTCAATCTCTCTTTGCCATCTTGTACTATCTCTGCCACCTCTGCTCACTCTCTCACACTTCCTCTCTCCCCATCCCCTACTCTCAATCTCTCTCCCCATCTCGTACTCTCTCTCACACTTCCTCTCTCTCCCATTCCCTACTCTCTCTCTCCCTTGTCCCATCCCTTACTTTCTCTCTCTATCTCTCTTTCACACACACACATAGCCATCCCCCCCCCCCCCCCCCCTTTCTCTTTCTCTTACTTTGCATCTCTTCTTCCTTCTCTATGCACTATTTAGGCCTCAATAGTGTGTGCGCACTATAGCACGCACATGCTATTGAGACCCAAATTCAAAAGTTTTTAAAAGTGCTTATGTGCTATAGGGTGTATGTGTTATTTAAAGATTTGCATTAAAACCAAGCCTAAGGCTTAGTTTTGCCTTGGAGATCCAACCCAAAGGTTTGGAGTTTATAAATAGGTCTTAGACATGTTTTGCTGCAAACATACAAAAAATGATTGATTTTTCTTGTGTGCTCTTCTTCAAGATTCCTCATGGTTGGGCATCGATAAGATTAGGTTACATGACATTGTAGGTCTCTGTGTTAGCTATATAACCATATAATTTATTTTTAGTTTGAACTATTTCAAGCCTTTCATCTATAATTTTTTTTGAATGTATGTCCATTTTTTGTCAAAAACCACCATGTACTAATTGGGCTGTAGATTTTAGCTCGTTCATTGAATTTTGCAACAACTTAGTTCTTTAGAAACTAGACTCCATTCTACACACTTTGAAAAAAAAATGTGTTGATTTTAGATTAGTTTCCAATTTATTTCTAGGGGGAGCACACAAATATTTCACATTTTTGAGATGTGTCTAGTTAAAAAATTCATTAAAAAAATACACAATATAAAATTACCCGAAAAATCTGGGATAAACTATATAGTGTTAAGTAACTTTTGACCAAAGTGATTAAAGAATTTCAAAAAAAAGTTAAAATTTTAGGGGGCCACACTTTGTACTGTGTTTTTTTTTTTTGGAATAAATAGTACCACTTTTTGTGGCCCCCTTTTTTGAGGACCTAAAACTAAACCATTTTGAAAAAAAAAATAGTAGTTTAGAAACTAGATTCAAAGGACTACAACTTTTGTTTTTTTCATGTCTTAAAATTTTGAGCGTAACTATCTTCAAATTCTTGTTGAAGTTCAGAAATTGTTGATTTCAAGAGAAAGGTGTCCACTTATACCCCCCTTTTGGCACCACAACTTGGTGCACTTACCTTGGGGGTAAGAGTGAAAATAAAAATATCTCACAAAACTCCAAGGCAAATAGTCATACAAACTTGGTTTGTGAGGATAAATAGGGATTTTCAATTCTTTTAAATTCCAAAAAGGGTGGACTTCACTTTTGAGAGGAAAAATGATTTTAGTTGATTTATTAAATGTTGCATTTCTTTTCAACTTTTGTCTTTGCCTTTTTCCTTTTTATTTTATTTTTTGATTTTATGAATTGAATTTCCTCTTTTAACGTGATTTTGGTCTTTTTGAATTTGATCAAGGGTTTAGGTAATTAATTAATTAATCACTCAAATGACTTGATGTTGTAATTGGTTTGAAAGTCTGATATTTTCCTCATTTCTCTGATTTTGTTTTAATTTTTTGTTGTTTAAGTCTTTGCCAATTTTAGGGTGTCTACAATTTCTATTGAAACTAACCAAACACCAAAAAAAGTCCTAAATAGTTTTGATAGAAACTAAATAATTTCTATATGAACTATTTAGTTTCTATCGAAAGTATTTAAAAAATTTTGATTAAAAGTTAGTTTCTATTGAAACTAGCAAAGTAGATGGCTTTTACAAAGTCTAATGTTTTCAATTGTTTTCATGGCTTCTAGGTTTAATTGCTAGGTTTAGATGGAGCACTGAAGACGTGTCATTTTGCATGACACAAGTACTTAGAACGAGCTTTCTAATGACTATGGATTTGATATATTTTGATTTTTTTAGGTATGCATTATTTTACATTAATTAAATAGAGGTTCATTAAAAAAAAAAAAAAAACCTCTATATATTGCATGCTCATGGAAAAATAATAACTAAGAGAATAAAAACTTCAAAAAATAACTACAGTCTTCATATTTGAGTCCTCTTTCAATTAAAAAAAGAAGTTTTGAAATTAGGTAAATATATAATAAGTTACAAGTGTCAAAAGTCATGTATGTCCAAATTAGTGTTAGGTCAACTTTAAACTAAAATGAAATATGAAATGCTAAGGATAAAGGCATCAGACTACCTCCACGATTTCGGTATGGATGTTAACAAACTAAGTTTGAAAGAATCACATTGATATCTATTGTAGAAAAAACATTGTGTGTAAAAACAATGTCACTCTTTAAAAATTAGGTTTTTGATAACATACCAATTTTCGTGGGAGAAAAAAAAATTCAATCAAATCAATTCAAAAATAAATATATTTAGAGCTACACAAAAAATTCTAAAATACTCTAATTTACTTCATCTTCAAATTCCTAAACATTAAACATAAATTTGTATCCAAAATTGATTTTTCTTGAAAATTCATAGTTCAGTGTTAGTTTAGGCAAAAAGGTGTAATCCACTAGTGTGGGTCCACCTAGCGGTATTGAGTTGCAAGGGATTGCATATTGTACTCACTAGATAATTATAATATTGGACTTGTTATTGGTGGACGTAGCCTAGAGATTGGGTGAGCCATGTTAAATCCTTGTGTCTTGTGTTCTCTTTAATGTGATTTATTATTTCTTGATATTGGTTATATTTGCATGAAATTGTTATTTATGTATATGATTATTCCTAACATTTTTATTGTAGGTCATATGATTATAGAAACCATTATTAATCAACCACACATCCTTATCTCTTCTAACATGTAATGTAGTTGCAACAATTTTAGGATTACATTTCAAAGATGTCACATTACTAATATTAGGTTCAATTTCAAAATTAAATCAACATAAAATAAATGGTCACCTTCTTCTTATTTGTCATTTGAGATACTAGCAACTTCATTAACATAATATGCCTTCTTCTTGAATTCTAATTTGTTGTTGTTCCTTTTTTTGGACATCTAAAAGCTATATGAGTAACTTTCCACAACTAAAGCATTTCAGGAGTGAAACACCTTTACACTTACCAACTTTCCTTTCTTTAGCCTTCTTATAAAGTTTTCTTTCACTTCATCTATGTTCTCAGCATTTTAATATTCATCTATTTTTGTCACCTTGAAGGAAGTCTTGGATTTGTCTATCTTTTCCAACAAAAGAAAATCATTCAAATGCACTCAAAGTGTCAAACAATTGTTATTTGGTAAACAAATTTGGATCATAAGTTTCTTCAATTTTTGAGACCTTATCATTTCTAGTAAAGTCCTCAAAATTTTCACAACTAAAACATTTTGGGAGTATACTTACCAACTTTCCTTTCTTTAGCCTTCTTACAAAGTTTTCTTTCACTTCATCTATGTTCTCATCATTTTAATATTCATCTATTTTTGTCACCTTGAAGGAAGTCTTTGATTTGTCTATCTTTTCCAAAAAAAAAAAAAATCAAATGCACTCAAAGTGTCAAACAATTATTATTTGATAAATTTCTTCAATTTTTGAGACCTTATAATTTCTAGTAAAGTCCTCAAAAATTTCACAACTAAAACATTTCAGGAGTATACTTACCAATTTTCCTTTCTTTAGCCTTCTTACAAAGTTTTCTTTCACTTCATCTATGTTCTCATCATTTTAATATTCATCTATTTTTGTCACCTTGAAGGAAGTCTTGGATTTGTCCATCTTTTCCAAAAAAAAAATCATTCAAATGCACTCAAAGTGTCAAACAATTGTTATTTGATGAACTTTGGTGGATTATAAGTTTCTTCAATTTCTGAGACCTTATCATTTCTAGTAACATCCTCAAAATTTTCAACACTAAAATATTTCAGTAGTATACTTACCAACTTTCCTTTCTTTAGCCTTCTTACAAAGTTTTCTTTCACTGCATCCATGTTCTCATCATTTTAAAATTCATCTATTTTTTGTCACCTTGAAGGAAGCCTTGGATTTGTCTATATTTTCCAGAAAAAAGTCATTCAAATGCACGCAAAGTGTCAAACAATTGTTATTTGGTATATTTTGGTGGATCGTAAGTTTCTTCAATTTGTGACACCTTATCATTTCTAGTAAAGTCATCAAAATTTTCTCTATTGCATCCTTATCATCCAAAGTATTGCCAATATTTATGATCTCATTCACAACATTGCCAAATTTTTGAAAGTAGAAAAAACACATGAATATTTTTTTACCTCCTTTTAAAGCTTTTTCTATTTCTAATTTAATAAATTACCAGTTTGCAAATTGTCAAGATAGACTATGATTTTTCTAGTTTTAAGTTGTATGTTTGGTTTTCTCCTAGTTCTTTGAAAAACACAAGTCTATATAGATATTTTTGTTTTTGTGCTTTCATAAAGCTTCCAATGTAATGAACTCTATGTACAATTCATTTTTAAACAAATCTAATTTTAATTTTCTTCCAATATAATGTTACTATTTTGTTTTTTGATGAATTGAATTTAGTTGTATTTATCTTTTATTTAATATTGTTAATTTCAAATAATTAAAATGAATGCTTTTAAAATACACTCAGTTTCATATAGTTTCATTTAAATTTAATTGATAGATATAATATAAATATTTATTGTTTAAATTATAGATAAACTATAAAATTGTTATTATTATAAAATGTTTCTACTGTTATAAGTCTGGCCAGAATTCAACTTCTGAATTTGATCAGATTTTGACTTCTAATTCAGATATTTTACTCTTATCATTTATAATTGTGACTTTCTAAGAAAATGTCAAAAACAAGAGCTCTTTGCGAGCTAGAGTCCCTGCCTTTTGGGATCATAATGGGGTTGTAGATGTAAAAATTGTTTGGGAAATTATTTTTTAGTTTCAATTTTGGTCCTGATCTGCTCTCCTATTTACTATTCATGGACAATTGTTTTTATTATAAATTCTCAAAATCAAAAAATCAAAAAAACCCCAGGAAAATATGTCCAGCCAATTTAGGAAATTGAGTCTTTCATTTGATAAATAGAAATTTTTTAATATTTGCACTCAAACTTTATAGTACGTGAATGCTCGGCCACAAATTTTAATTGAGGGGGGTAAAAGAGACATTAGTTCCCTACCTTTAAAAGACAAGGACTAATAAATACAATTTTTACAAACTAGAGCAATAATTGGGAGAAACAATCATCAATTATCTATTTTACTAACAAAATATATTTTGTTTTAAAGGCTATGATCAACTTACATACAACCTAAATGTTTAAGCTTCCATAAAATTGCATAGCACCAATCAGTCTGGTAACATTGCTGCCTTCAAATTTGCTGCAACATTGTCCTCATCTCTCCTTTCTTTCAATCTGTTTTCAAATTTTGAAGATGATCTGCTTTTTGTGCATAGCACAAAATACCGCCATTTAAAGCTAAAAATACGGTCATTACAGGCTGCCTTGACAAGAACCTGTTTATTTTCTCTGCAGGCCAGCCTTGCATTTTCTTGGAAGCCTTTGACCAGTAAATAATGCCTAAAATATACGATTTCTTGATTTCACCTGGTACAAAATGCTGAAAAAGGCAAATAAAATCGTAAAGGCATGAGGAGAAAAACTCGACAAAGGTCCTAAATCCGAATAGAGAACTTAAATTTAAGCAAAACACGAAGCCACAAAACAAAACAAAAATTTAAAAATGAAATGACAAATGATTAAAATAAATGTGTCACAGAATGAAAGTCAGGTGACGCAAAGTGCGATTCTTGGTAAATAAGCGACAATTTGCACATATATTTATGCCTAAAAGAGAAAACTGAAGCTTCCAACCGAAGTTCAAAGCCTCGATCTGCAGGGTAAAATTGAGAAGAATTTCTCAGCCAATTTTCTTTTCCAATTACGAGAAAATTAAAGAGAATTTGTGGCCTCATCCCATAAATTCCAAGTGGAAATCCGCCAGGGCCGTGGAAAATAGCAGGAATTTTCAATTTCTAATGTATCTGATTTCTTGTCGCCGCCTACAACTTTACCGTTTAGTGACATGTGGCTTTTTTGTTGCTGTCTTTCTTCCCACCTTTAATTAAGGAGAATGGCAGATGCTAACAAACATTTATTTCATCCTTATCGCTTCTTCTTTTTACCCTTTTTTCATTCCAGAAAATGCTAGTATTTCCCCAAGAAAATGGCCACAGGCCAATGAAAATTAAGAAATTAGATCAGTGTAAATGATTTTTAAAATATACAGACTAAAACTTTAGGATATTATTCTTGAAAAAAAAAAAAACAAATTGACGGGGGGTAAAACAAAAACATTAGTTCCCTAACTTATATAACGCAGGGACTAACAAAAAGTATGCCATTGAGACTTAAAGACTTTGTAGATCTACATATAAAATAATACTTTGCTATTGTGAATATAAACTATATAACTTAGACAAGTCAAAACACGAGGCCTACTAGATTTCTTGAAAAAATAGGCTTGAAGTCATTCTCATTCACACATGTGACACGATAAACTCCATTGATGATCTTGACTTTATCTGAATGTTTCATGTGTTATAGGAATCAGTATTGCACAGGGTTCCTCTGACCCATTCTCTCTTGTTCAACAATTTCAATTCCTCCACACTTGACGAGGTCGAGCATTCCACGATCTGATCCGGTGCCATCTGCCTCACAAACCAATCACAATGTATCTTTGGCAGATACTATATTTCTTTTATCACATAACTCTTCTACTATATATGCTTATAAATATTAACAAGTATTGAAAAAATAAATCTCAGATTATATAAATTAAATGCAAAGAAACAAATTATTGCACTAAAATGTGTCAATATTCATATTTATATTATAAAGAACCATGTCTATAATTGTTAAAATGCCTTCTTGCTATGAAAGTAATAATGAAAGAAATGAGGTTGCAATACGTCTTTCAAGTTCTTTACCTCCAAAATTGATATACAAGAGAACTAGGCTTAATTGTATCTTTCAAACTATGTATCTCTCATCGACAACCATAGACCCAAACAATACATGTCCCCTTGTAACTATTCTTTAGGTTCTTTATCTTTATATAGATATCTTATTTCTATGTGCATATTTTTCCTCATCAAACAAAACAAAAATTCTAACTTATTATAATCTTAGTTCAACTTCAAAATTCAAACTTATCACTATAGGCAGGGGGGCATATGCACCGAGTTGTGGTGCCAAAAAGGTGACAAGTAATTTTTTTTTTCCTATTTTAAATAGCACGTGCGCACTATAGTGTGCACGTGCTATTTAAAACAAAAAAAGTGTATATGATGGGTTGCAGACCCGCAGGCCATCATTTTCATTAGTATTTTGTTCTACTCCTATAGCGAGCAGTGCGTACGCGAGTTGAAAACTTAGCATTTTCACCACCATTTGCCAAAATGCCTCCTCCTCGTCGAAATCCAAGACCACAAGCGCACCCACGATGACGTTGTAAGTGATACAAACCTAACTTTGCATTGTTTGATATGTTTTTCATATTGTTTTGTAGATTTTTTATATTGTTTTGTAGGGTTTTTACAAATTTCATTTAGATTTGTTTATTTATTGGATTTCAATTGATTTTTTATCAGGAAATGTCCATAATCAACCGAAAAATCCATAAGAATGTTAAAACCCTCAAGAACCTCAAAACCAAAACCCTCCTCAAGAAGAACAACGAATTCCACAACCCGAACCAATTGCAAGACCTCCGCTAGGCACACAAGAAAATATAATAAATGAAATAGTGAGAGGCAAAATTGAATTAGAAAGACTCATTGCTCGGTTGAAAGAATTCAGACAAACCAATCAATGAGGGCTCAATTGGCATCATCCCTCGAATCCATTAACACCCAGATAACCTCAGTTAGTGGTCAGTTAGATATTTGGCGGGTTAAGAGGGATGAACAAAAAAGATTTTATGCAAATAAATTGTCATATGAAGATTTTTTTTTTTAAAAAAAATACCAAAAGGTAGTATATGTGCATTATTTAAAAAACTCGGTGAGCAAAATACTGTTAGAGAGGGTACTAAACGATTCCCTATCCATTGGTGCATAAACGATGCTATTAGAAATAATTTTTGGGATAGATAGTGGATGGTTTTTGATGCCCCTCCTTGCAACAATCACGAGGTCCCCATTAATTTTTTGAAGAAATTAGATTGTAAGTTTGTCCTTGGGGAGATCCCCATTATTTTGATATATTAGACTCCTAGGGTAGAGGTGGGGGGTCATCATTTGAGAGGCCAGGAGCACGTCGTGACCCTATTGTAGTTAGGGCAACTGTGGTCAAGCCACATTGTGAGCATGTGACTATTCCTTCAGTTGTGAAGGAAAATGTGGAGGCCAACACTCTAGGGACCATTAATGCTTTGATGCAGACCCTCATCCATTCCACGAGCCCATTAGTTAAGGGGGAGCCTTATGTGCATTGTGGTCACATGTGCACTTCATGCGGATCCCTATGCACATTTGGCACTCATGCTGGAGATGGTGCAGATGATGGGCTTGTCACCGATCAGTTCTTGAACGACACATTTGGCATTGACACACAGGTAAATTACAATTATAATTTACTAATTTGATCACATTTCATATGTATAGTGAATGATTAATTAATTAGCATCTATTGACATTGTTCAAAATTTAGGGTCAGAGTGTTGCTAGGCCTAGCAGTGATCCTCTAGGCCCATTTTTTGTCCCTTCCACGAGTCCTGAGGTATGCATCAATTTAATCATTTTAATTAATACATATATTTATTACATAATCATATTAAGGATTGACAAAAAAAACTATGCATGTGCATCAGTTCTCCACAGGACCCTCAACCTTTACCACAGACTCGGAGCATAGACATCATACGAGCTTCACACAAGTACAGTTGTTTCATGTTAATTTAATTCATTTGATTATATTTATTTTATGTTTCATGTTAGATGTAACGTGTATTGTATGACATGTAGCTCATGATGTCGGACACACCTCCTCATCTACGACAGTCTGTTGATAGTGGAGTGGTCGCAGCTGTGGCTAGCTCACAACCACTGACGGAGGTATGAAAGAATTTTCTTCATTTTTGTTGTTTATAATAGTTAATCTAAAAATTTCTAATGTTAACCTTTGTTTATATATTACTATAGCTTTTATGGTTTTTACACAAGCAGTATGTATGTCAGGCCTACTGATACTCTTTTAATTATGAATCGAAATCTTGTTTTTGTTTTACTAAGTGGTAAGGGGTAGTTTTGTTTAATGGTTATCTGCTGATAGTAGGTCAGTTTGTTGTTAAAGGGTTAGCCCCCTAGTTCTGGCTACTTTTAATTCAAAAACTAGGAGTGAAGGTAGAAGTGGTAGTGAAAGAATTAGATAAAGAAGAACTAGGAGCACATATTGAAGTTAGAAATAGAGAAGAAGTAGGAAAATCAAATAAAGGTATGAGGACTAAGAGTAGGAGATAATGAAATTAAAAGTAAAGATAGGAATAGAAGATTAGTTGTATTCCAAGTTGATTGCAACTAGGAGTAGGACCTACAAGATGGAAGTTATATGTTTTCTATAAATAATAGTCAAGTTTAAAGACATAATTGGTGATTAGATATACTCACCTTGGTCTAGTAGAGTCATAAGTGCAAGAGAGTTTTTGTTTTAAATTAATATTATTCATAGGCCAAATTCAAATGTTGAACTTGATAATAGAACTAGGCATATCCTTAGGATTCAAAGAAACTATAGTTTTTGGAATCAACACCATCAACTCTCCTTCACTATTTCTTTGGGATGAATGGAACTAGCATAAAAAAATTCTACATTCTTTCATTCTTGTCCTCCTCCTCCTCTCATACAAAATAAACTTGGATAAGATAACTTACTAGACTTTTGGATTCATGGCCCTTCTCTCTTCTTTGCATACTCTTATAGCTATGCTAGTGGGATAAATCATTGAGTATTTTCTTATCTTTTATTTTTGCTCTTTCTTTTCTCAAGTGACCACTTGAGCTTTTGCTATAGCTTTTTCAACACGATGCTTGAGATTGAGACATTTTCTTGAGTGAGGTCTCTTCAACTAGTTGACTTGGAATCTTAGTAAGCTTTAGGATTTTGTTGTTCTTTTATGTATCCTTGCAAATTAATGTAATAGTTAATAATCTTGGTTTGGGAGCTTTTGTCCTTCAACTTGGTGATATTTAATCTCCTTGTAGTTTTCCCAAAATATTTACCTCTTTCTCTTTTTTTCTTCTACTTTATTGTGTGCATGAGGTGGACACATGCTTCCAATAAAGTGGGGACTACATGTATCATTTGAAAAAGTAAGAACACTTATTTGGTATTAATTTTAGCCCCATTTTAATATACATTATGGGTTCCTACATTGATTTCACACTCTCCTAACACTCATTGGACCTTCAAATTATTATTTAAGTCCTATATTGATTCATTTTCTTTAAAAACAATGATAGTTTAGTTTCATATGAAATGGTGAACAATTTATATTTGGAATGGTCACCACACAATAGGCCGTATAGAGCATCACATGTAAGTAGTGATGATTTTCTTAAAAGATAGATGACTATGAGGTGACTATCTTGAATTGAATGACATCTCTAGGAATTGATTGGAATCCAGTTCTATATGATTGTGCTCTACTTTAAACAAATGGAAGTTCTGAGCATTGCAAATCTGTTTCAAGTCATTAGAATGTGACTTCCTAGAAGTATGTACTTATAACTATTTTAAACTATGTCAAACTCTTTATGAAAGCTATGACCCAAATGCATCACCATTGTGTTGAATCTTCTAATATACATCTTCGTTAAAATATGTTTGCTGGTGTAAACCTGTGAGGAATTGTTGGTCCCAATTCAGTTGTGTGTCAATATTAGGAATGTAACCAATTAATGCTACAAACCTTAGTATTGACATAATTTAACCATATTGTGGGTTGAATTCAATTGGGTTTGGAAATAAGTTATTATTAACATGTGTATGAACTACCAGAGCAATTCTAAATATAGTAGATAATAGCCTTCCATGTTTGATATTGAGGGATAATGTATGCACATGCTATAACAAAACTAAAGGATCATATTATATGCAGATTGAAATTTATATTTGTCATTCAAAGCATAGTAAAAATTTTATTCTAGGAAGTCTATCCTAAAAACTATAGTGTACAAACAACCATTACTTCATAAATCACTTCAACTCAATCATTACATTGTACAAACAACCTCATTGAATATGTCACTTGAACAACCTATTTTCCTTCTTACTTTTTGATGATTGTGATCCTCTGCAATTCCAAGCATAAGATGATTAGCATACAATGGTACTTGAACAAAGCACACTAATAAATATTGAGGATGTGAATTGATAATACCATTTCGCAGATGATTTTGGCATCTCACCCTTTATCACTTGTGCGTCAACTTTATTAGCCCTCTTCTTTGGTGACCTGCAAATGAAGAATTAGCACAATAAAAAAATCTAAGATAAGATTAATCCACTAAGATTAACACACATGGGATGAATATTCATAATCAACTATTAACCCTTTCCAACATTCCAAATTTATGATAATAATGAGTCAAAGTCCAACAAATCAGAATCCTTAGAGAGAACTATATCTGTCACTGCCCCATTATCATCAGATCGAGACCTATTTTCCTTCTTACTTTTTGATGATTGTGATCCTCTGCAATTCCAGGCATAAGATGATTATCATACAATGGTACTTGAACAGAGAACACTAATAAATATTGAGGATGTGAATTGATAATACCATTTCGCAGATGATTTTGGCATCTCACCCTTTATCACTTGTGTGTCAACTTTATTAGCCCTCTTCTTTGGTGACCTACAAATGAAGAATTAGCACAGTAAAAAAATCTAAGATAAGATTTTAAAAATGGGTCCTATTAAAGAATCTAATATAAATTCAAATAATGTATCTAGATTCTAAACAAATAAAAACTAAATCTCATCACTTACACATCATAACAATACAGTCCACCTTAGTCATGTGATAGTCTTGGGGAAGAGGTTGTAACATTGTATTTGGATCCAATTGATCACTTTTTATCTATGTCCCTCTCTCCCTATTCAATCTAATGAGCCAACTGGATCTGCTTGACATTTTAATATCTCAAGTATTGCCTCATGGTTTGACTTGCGAACTTTCCAAAGAATCTTATTATGTGGTTTTCCACCATATTTTATCAAGTGGACATTTGATGCGACAACAAGGTTTGAATAATGAAGAATCTTCCTCTCTGTTTGTCAATCCTCGAATAACCACAAGTTAGGATTCTTCATAGGATATCATCTAAGCCATGTGCCTGTTACAACCATGGCACCGACATGGTACTCTAAACCTTCACCATCTATAACCGAGTGATCCAATTTTTGTTTGGCTTCAACACAATGACACAAATAATAATCTGTCCCTTCTTCATTGTCTTCAGGTGCAATAACAGCAAAAATATGGCCTGTAATGACAAATGTACAAAATGCGATCATTAATTCAAAAAATACTTGGGTAAAAGTTATGAAGTTACATATTGAAATTACAAAGATATATATATATATATATATATATATATATATATATATATATATATATATATATATATATATATATATATATATATATATTACTAGGTTGCACTAGATCTGACAAGCAGTCAAAGTCAATAGACAAATCCATCTCTACCATTTCCACTACTTGTGGGGGACGATAGGTGATAGGTGTCAATTGGGTCCAACACCTGTATATCCCATTTGTCCACCCATTCAATTGACTCACAGTCATCCCAATTTTCCTCTGCACATGATGGACAATAGCATGCCATTTTTTGTGTGTGGATACTCCATGAACCTACATCAGAGCTTCTAAAAAAGTGTAACTCACTAGATCTTGTTAGTGTGCAACAATCTTGATATAGTGCAATGTTAGTATTATCTATCAACCAAAAAAATCTACGAATTGTAGACTCACCTTCCTTACTTGGACCCATTGTAGCGTTACACTATTGGACGATGGATTTTGCATCTATCAATATTGCTCCATATTTGTACTTTAGTTCTTCACGAGCCAAGGCTCTTTTAATGCATGCGCCTACACCATTGTGCTCTCCCTTACCATGACCAGCCTCTGTGAAATTTCACATATATTGAATTCTATACAACCTATGCATCCTGCTTAACCAATAGAACATCTGTGCATTCTTGAATTGAGATGCACAATTGTCTGACCAAATAATGTGCTGACATTATGATATGCCCCTTTTAGCTAAATTTTCATAAAATAGTTGAAAACAACCATGTACGAACTCCGTCGAATGTGATCGATCATCGCTGATGTAAAAATGGTACTCCCTCAAAATCTTCCTATCATTCTATGTACTTGTAGGTGAATGCATGAATGTTATGTGAACAAATATGGAAACCTGTTGAGATGTATAATACTTTTCTTGCACCTCATTTTGTGGTTGTAGTGTGTAGTTCTCTGTAAAATCTACAACCGAAACAATGGTATCCAATGGAAACGTATCCTTGCACAACTTGAATTGCAAATCCAACCATCAAGCTCTATGGGTATGCCTTGCATACTCGTAAATAATCTTTTCATGAAAAATCTTCATGAACTCATACACTGGAATCTTTTCAATGACTAGATCACATCTTTTACCATGTTTCCCATCTTTTAGAGCATATGTCACTGTCTTGAATTTTCTGTAATCTACTATTTCATTTCCAATTGCATGTGTACTATCCATATGTTGACAAGTTGATAAAAGTTGCAAAGAACCACAGAATAAGCATGTACCATCCAAGCATGATGTCTTGTAAAATTGTTTGCCGTCCCCTATTTGACATAAAATGTTGGATATGAATTCCCTTGAAGATCTTGGTGGCTCTTTTATGTCACAATCCTGCAAAACAAACTATGCAAAACTACGCATATATGCCTTAAAATATCAAAATGGTTAGAAAATTCAATATGTATCCTACAACAAGAAGTTGTGCATGTGTGATTTATCTTCACATAAAAAGGTTTACCCATCTCAAAAAATATTTCACTTATTCGAATTTGAGGATACATACCAATAAATTTTGCAAAAAAATTTGTCTAAGTTGAGTCCAAAAAATGTTTTGCATGTGGCTCACAATTTCGGCTACCAATCCTCCTTCTTACAACATCTCTTTGATTAGGAGAAACACGTGTATTATTTTTCCAAAAATCTTGGATCAATGATTTCAAGGCTTCACTAATTTCTTTATCCTTTCGCGGTAGTCTACCACTAAATGTCCATAACTCATTTTTTGTTGGATCTTCTAATCTCTCATGCCTTAGCATGGCTCTCCTTAGGGTACCTCTACCAATTTTTAATATTTTGCTTATCTTTCTCATGAGTCGAGCTTTCTTCATTTGGATACTTACTATTATCGATGTGAGTACTCGTCTTGTGATATTACTATCTTTGGTGTGTGATTTAGAACCCACTTTGTCATAAGCACTCATTAGATTGTTTACAATATTTCTTTCATTTGAATTGTCCATCATTCTTAGCCCAAGAATCTTTATGATAGGCCTAAATTTCAAATTTCTCATCATTTCAACAAATAATTGGCATTGACCTGTAATATTTAATTCTTCAAAAAATAATCTCCACATACTATTAACTTTACTTTGACAAGTACGCTTGCTAATCTTGTCAGGCATTGATTTCAAAATGTTAGTATCAATATCAATCGAATATTTTGGTCTTCTAAAATGAATTCTAGAAGGTGTTCGAATATCTTCAATTCTCTCAACATTTTGAACATCAATATAAGGTTGAGTGTATTGCGTACCTTGAACCGAAGATGATGTGCCTTGGCAATAAGATGTAAAAGATGGAATATCACCTACTAGATGTGTTGATGTTGTGCTTTCAACATGACATGATGGAGTGTGTATATTGTCAGATCTACAAATCAGTGTCTCTTCTACATGAGAGGATGATATGCCTTCAACATTGGAAGATGGTACTCCAACATTGGAAGATGGTGTAGCGGACGATATGACTCCAACATTGGAGGATGGTGTAGCTTCACAATTCAATTGTCTTCTTGAGTGTAACAATCTCATTCGTTCTTTTTGCCTTTCTAATTCTTCCTCTTTGTTTCTTTGTACTGGTGGTTCTTGATCCTCTTCAAAAGTCAATTCTTCATTATTGCTTTGTAATTTTCTTTGTTCACGTAGTAGTTTGATTTTATCTCTTTTAATTGCCAACTCTCTCTCCCTATCTTCATTTGTTTGAATCTTTGGTTTCTTCCTTGGCATGATGATGATTTCTACATGTCAAATTACTCAAACATCCGAATTACTTAAAATGTGTAAATTACAAATTATTCAATTACATATAAAAATTATAATTATTTGAATGAATACACAATATATATCAAATGACTTGTCAAATTTCTAACCATTCTGAAATAACATTTCATTCAAACATACAATTTTCAATGAATTCACTATATATTAAATAACATGTCAAATTATAATCAAATTTGTATCTATATATTGACAAACAATATTTAAAATGGATTGCACTAACCTTTTATATACAAGGAATATTCAAAAAGTCTTCAAATCACATATCCAATGATTGAATTTGGTGTTTGGTACCTTCCAAAAGTGTTGAAATAGTGTTTTCTATGTTGAAACCTGTGATTTCTGTCGGAATAACAGAGTGCATAATAGACTAAAAGCAAGAAATGGATGAAATGGGCCCCAAGGTTGGTTTTTTACCTTTTTTTAGGTGATTTGAGATAGTGTGTAAGCACTATGGTGCGTATGCACTATAAAGCTTGTACGTATTATAGTGTGTACGCACTATGTGAAATCACATCACTCCCCATCCTCCCTACTCCCCATCCTCCCTACTCTCTATCCTTCCTACTCTCTCTCCCATCCCCTCCCTCTCTCTTCCTACTCTCTCTCCCCTCTCCCATCATTTACTCTCTCTCACTCTCCCTCTCCCACCACCTACTCTCTCTACCTCTCTCACCCTCTCTCCTCTCCCCTCCTCGACTCTTTAGATCTCTCACACACACTCTTATCCCCCCTATCTCTCTCCCTCTCCCTCTCCTACCACCTACTTTCTCTCCCCCATCCCCTACTCTCTCTCTCCTCTCCCATCCCCTACTTTGTCTCTCTTACACACATTCACATTCCCTCTATCTCTCTCCCTCTCCCTCTCCCTCTCCTACTGCCTACTATCTCTCTCTCTCTCAAGTTCTCTCTCTCCCTCTCTACTCTCTCTCTCTCCCATCTTGTACGAGCTCTATCTACCACCACCTACTCACTCTCACACTCTCTCCCATTCCCTACTCTGTCTTTCTTACACACACACTCCCATTCCCCCTCTCCCTCTCCCTCTCCCTCTCTGACTCCCTCTCTCACCACCTACTTTCTCTCCCCCATTCCCTGCTCTCTCTCTCCTCTCCCATCCCCTACTCTCTCACACTCTCTTCCATCCCTGAGTCTGTCTCTCTCACACACACACTCCCATCCCCCCTCTCTCTCTCCCTCTCCCACCACGTACTTTCTCTCCCCCATCCCTTGCTCTCTCTCTCTCTCCTCTCCCATCCCCTACTCTCTCACACTCACACTCTCTTCCATCCCCTACTCTGTCTCTCACACACACACACTCCCATCCGCCCTCTCTCTCTCCCTCTCCCACTGCCTACTTTCTCTCCCCCATTCCCTGCTCTCTCTCTCCTCTCTCATCCCTTACTCTCTCACACTCACACTCTCTCCCATCCCCTACTTTGTCTCTCTCTCACACACACTCCCATCCCCCCTCTCTCTTTCCCTCTCCCACCGCCTACTTTCTCTCCCCCATCATCGTACTCTCTCTGCCACCCCCTACTCTCACACTCTCTCCCATCTCCTACTCTCTCTTTCATAGATACACACACTCTTATCCCTCCACTCTCTCCCTCTCCCTCTCCCACTCCCTCTCCTACTACCTACTATCTCTCTCTCTCTCAAGTTCTCTTTCTTCCTCTCTACTCTCTCTCTCTCTCCCATCCCTTACTCTCATTATCTCTCCCATCCCCTACTATGTCTCTCTTACACACACACACTCCCATCCCCCCTCTCTCTTTCCCTCTCCCACCGCCTACTTTCTCTCCCCCATTGTCGTACTCTCTCTCTGCCACCCCCTACTGTCACACTCTCACACTCTCTCCCATACCCTTCTCTCTCTCTTTCACAGATACACACACTCTTATCCCCCCACTCTTCTTCTCTCCCATCCCCTACTCTCTACATCTGTCACACACACTCCCATTCCCCCCCTCTCTCTCTCTCTCCCTCTCCCTCTCCCACTCCCTCTCCCACCACCTACTTTCTCTCCCCCATCTCCTACTCTCTCTCTCCTCTCCCATCCTCTACTCTCTCACACTCTCACACTCTCTCCCATCCCCTACTCTATCTCTCTTACACACGCACACACTCCCATCTCCCCTCTCTCTTTCCCTCTCCCATAGCCTACTTTCTCTCCTCCATCATCATACTCTCTCTCTGCCACCCCCTACTCTCACACTCTCACACTCTCTCCCATCCCCTACTCTCTCTCTTTCGGAGATACACACTCTCTTATCCCCCCACTCTTCTTCTCTCCCATCCCCTACTCTCTACATTTGTCACACACACTCCCATCCCCCCTATCTCTCTCCCTCTCCCTCTCCCACTCCCTCTCCTACTGCCTACTATCTCTCTCTCTCTCTCTCTCTCTCAAGTTCTCTTTCTTCCTCTCTACTCTCTCTCTCTCTCTCTCTCTCTCTCTCTCTCCCATCCCCTACTCTCTCTCTCATGCTCTCCCATCCCGTAATCTCTCTCTCTCTCTCTCTCTCTCTCTCTCTCTCTCTCTCTCTCTCTCTCTCTCCCTCTCCCATCCAGTACAAGCTCTCTTTGCCACCACCTACTCTCTCTCACACTCTCGCACTCTCTCCCATCCCCTACTCTGTCTCTCTTACACACACACTCTCATCCTCCCTCTCTCTCTCCTCTCCCATTCCCTACTCTCTAGATTTGTCACACACTTCCATCCCCCCTCTCTCTCCCTCTCCCACTCCCTCTTGCACCGCCTACTATCTCTCTCTCTCTCTCTCAAGTACTCTCTCACTCTCTACTTTCTCTCTCCCATCCCCTACTCTCACTCTCTCTCTTCCATCCCCTACTCTCTCTCTCACTCTTCCATCCCCTACTCTCTCTCTCTCTCTCTCTCACCCCCATCTCATACGAGCTCTCTCTGCCACCTCCTACTTTCTCTCAAACTCTCACACTCTCTCCCATCCCTTGCTCTATCTCTCTTATAAATAAATACACATTCCCATTCCCCCCCTCTCTCTCTCGCAGTCCCTGTCCCACTACCTACTCTCTCCCATCCCCTACTCTATCTCTCTTACACGCTTCCATTCCACCTCTCTCTCCATCCCACTCCATCTCCCACTACCTACTCTCTCTCTCTCTCTCTCTCTCTCTCTCTCTCTCTCTCTATCTCTCCCATCCCTCTACCATTGCCTACTCTCTCTCTCTTTCACACACGCACACACCCATCCCCCCTCTCTCCTCTTCCATCCCCTACTTTTTCTCTCACTTGCTCTCCCTCTCCCACTCCCTCTCCCACTGCCTACTCTCTCTCTCTCTCTCTCTCTCTCTACTCTCTCTTACATTTTCACACTCTCTCCTATCCCCTACTCTCTATCTCTTTCTCTCTTACACACATTTCTATCCCCCCTTTCTCTCCCTCTCCCACTCCCTCTCCCATCGCCTACTCTCTCTTCCATCCCCTACTCTCTCTCGAGCTACTTTGTCTTCCCCCTCTCCCATTCCATACTCTCTCTCTTTCACACACATGTACTCCCATCCTCCTCTCTCTCACTCTTCCTCTCCCACTCCATCTCCCATCGCCTACTCTCTCTCTCCCCCATCCCCTACTCTTAATCTCTCTCTCCCAACTTGTACTCTCTCTCACACTTCCTCTCTCTCCCATCCCCTACTTTCAATCTCTTTCCCCCATCCCACACTCTCTATTTTCCACCTCGACTCTCTCTCACACTTCCTCTCTCTCGCATCTTGTACTCTCTCTGCCACCCCTACTCTCTCTCCCATCCTATACTCTCTTTGTCACCCCTACTCTTTCTCACTTTCTCTCTCCCCTCTCCCATCCCCTACTTTCTCTCTATCTCTCTCTCACACACACATCGCCATTCCCTTCCCCCCCCCCCCCCCAATCTAGTTCTCTTATGCAATTTAGGTCTTAATAGTGTGTGCGCCCTATAGCGCGCACATGCTACTTAGAAATCATGTTTTGAATAGCGCGTGCGCGCTATAGGGCGCACACGCTATTGAAAGCTTATTTAAACCCAAGCCTAAGGCTTGGTTTTGCCTTGGAGATCCAACCCAAAGGTTTGGAGTTTATGAACATGTTTGAGATGTGTTTTCCAGCAAACATACCAAAAATGATTATTTTTTCTTGTGTGCTCCCCTTCAAGATTCCTCGTGGTTGGGTATCGATAAGATTAGGTTACATAGCATTATAGGTCTCTATGTCAGCTATCTAACCATATAATTTATTTTTAATTTGAACTATTTCAAACCTTTCATCTATAATTTCTTTTGAATGTATGTTCAATTTTGGTCAAAAACCACCATGTACTGATTGGCCTATAGATTTTAGCTTGTTCATCGAATTTTGCAACAACTTAGTTTTTTAGAAACTAGACTCCATTCTACACACTTTGAAAAAAAAAGTTTTGATTTTAGATTAGTTTTCAATTATTTCTAGGGGGAGCACATAGATATTTCACATTTTTGGGTTGTCTCTAGTTAAAAAATTCATTCAAAAAAAATACACATTATAAAATTACCCAAAAATCTGGGATAAACTACATAGTGTTAAGTAACTTTTGACCAGAGCAATTAAAGAATTTCAAAAAAAAAGTTAAAATTTTAGGGGGGCCACACTTTGTACTGTGTTATGTTTTTTTGGAATAAACAGTACCACTTTTTCTGGCCCTCTTTTTTGAGGACCTAAAACCAAACCATTTTGAAAAAAAATTAGTAGTTTAGAAACTAGATTCAAAGGACTACGACTTTTATTTTTTTCATATCTTAAAATTTTGATCGTAACTATCTTCAAATTCTTGTTGAAGTTCAAAATTTGTAGATTTCAGGAAAAGGTGTCCACTTATACCCCCCTTTTGGCACCACAACTTTGTGCACTTACCCAGGGATTCCTGCTCCAACAGAACTCTTGTTAAAAATTAAAAAATATATATATATTAACAAACAAGTATAAATTATAAAGGGGGAAGTTTACACGTGTTTAGGAAAACATAACTTGAATCATTTGCTAATTATATTACATTCCTTTCAAATGCTAAAATTTCAAGTGTCTAAATTTGACCAATTTCTTAAAAGTGAGAAAATAGTGTTGTGTGTTCAATTTTGCCAAATTGTAAGTTATAGTTCCGTAGTCTATATAAAATTATTTTTTTATTTTTACTTTAAAAAAGTTAAAAGTTTTCTACGTGTCATATTTTCAATATTACATTAATCATATTATAATTAACAAATATAGATTAAAAAATATTCTTCTATGAAATTATTATGAGCATATGAGTTTCAAATTTTTATATGTTGAAAATAAATTATTAAGACAAAATTTCTTATTTATATTTCTTTTACTATTAGTCATATTATACAAACCAATATATTGAATTATATTAAAAGACAAATATACAAAAATAATATTGATATTTAAATTTTTAGTATTAGTTTATGATTTTAACTATAAATATATATTTTTAATATTGAATTATCAACTATTTGTATATATGTAAAAATATCACTATACAAAAAGAATATTTGTATACTCTTAATAAATGTAATTTTTATATATTTTTATATTTGTAAATCTTAAGCGAAGTGACTATTATAAAACAAAGATTTAGTAACTGTAAGGTATTATTATGCTTTAAGCATTAGTATAAAGATTATGGACAATGAATATGCTCTGTAAATAATATAATATTCACATCTAATAATCATAATTTTTAAAATATAAATTTATTATTTAGCAACTACTTATATAAGCAATCACAACTATGTCTTGGAAAATTCTCACAAAAATGAGTACCATATGATATTCCAGTCTACTAAGTCATATCCCTAATTCAAACTTTTCAAACATGTAACAAATGTTAACACAATAAGTAAGTTATAAGCATAAAACATCTTGTATTTTTTATAAAATACAAATCTATATTCTATTTCTCACAAAAGGCAGGGACTCTAGCTGCTCCAGAGCTTTTGTTTTTTCCTAATATTTCTAATAAATTCTAATTTTCTCCTTACCATTTTCCGCAATGACCAATAAGAAAACAGAGAATTCACCTTTTCAAAATTTTAAAAATATATTCAATTGTTTGAACTGTAGGCAAACCGAAATGCTTTTAAAATTCTCATTCCCTAAGGCCCCGTTTGGTTGGGGAAGATGAATTTTTGGCATAACCAGGTTATCTTATAACCAGGTTCTCGAAAATTTGGTTTTGTGGTTTGGAAAGCCAACGGTCCGTTTGATTGACACGGAAGATGAATAGACAGTGGACCCCACAATATTATTAAAAAAACTGTCATAAAATTCAAAATCTGATTTTAATTTCGAATTCCACCCTTTTACTGGAAGATGAAATTGAAAACCAGGTTATAATTTTAACCAACCAAACACCAAAGTTTTTTTGCAAAACCTGGTTTTACTCATGATAACCCGGTTTTGGCCCTTATCTTCCAGCAACCAAACGAGGCCTAATATGCATCCAAACAGGTGCAATAGTTACCTGCCTACCGCAGGAACTAATAAACAACTTTCCACTACCATTCATCATGCTGCAATCCATGAAAGCACACTCACGGCACAATCACATGAGTTCTTCAAGCCTTTCTCAAGTTCTGTCCTTTTTATCCAATTGAGATGCCATTCTCAGCGAGATTTTATATCCATTTTTGTTATGCGTTTTCCTCAATGCTCATCACTACATAAAAGGAGTTGTGATTATGAAAAGGAAATGTTCCCTTCCTCTCAATGTGCCAACCCTAAGCTCGCCTATTGAGAAATACTATTCTTGTATCTCCAATGTCTTTCGCTATGGTAAGGTCATGCGCTCGAATCCAAAGAGTTATCTCCTTGCTATGATGGCTTTAGAGAGAAAAGAGGTGTATAAATCTGAGAATGTTTAAGTCACTCACCCGTGACACAATCTCTCAGTTGCGCTGAGCCTCGTTTTTGCAATGCTGTACAGAAATTAATTTTCAAAGATGAATGCTGAGACTCAAGCTGTGTTTGTATGTATCAAAAGGGATCTTCTAGTCTATGTCTGGGTATCATTCTTACTGTCCTTACTCCAGGATTAATCCTTTTCAAAATATGTGCTTTATTGATACTTCTGTCCAAGGATAGCATATGGAAAATTTTTTTGCAACTTTTCAAGCAATATATTAATTTATTATTAGTATACAAAGTTACAACAGTGTTTACGTTCTGTTCGTATAAAACAATTACACAGATTAAAGTATTTTCTGCAATTAGAGATCTGCTTTCCTTAATATGACTATGGAATTTGTGCACAGCAAAAACATCGGTTATGACAGATACGAGAATTTATCAAAAGTTACACTGTCAAATAGGAAGTCACAGAGCTGATTTTACGTTTCTGTGTAATGCTATCCAGCTGGCATGCTCTTCAGCTGTTTTAATAAGCAAGACATGATTTTTATGCAAGAAAAAAAGTAATTGCAGTGTATTTAATCTCCAGCATTGAATGTTTACCCACCTCCACTGACAACTGAATTTAGCTGTCAACAATGTCAGATTTAGACTACCCGTAGGAGAACTTTGGAGGTGACAGAAACGTGTAACAAGGGGCTTCATATTAATGTTGGTCTGTTTAGTACAAAATGATCGACGGTTGGAAATTGTGCAATGGTCGTTCACTGCCTCCCATCGACTGTCGACTATTGATAGTGAATATGAGATTGAGATAATAACTTGAAAAGTCAAAATAAGAGGCCTGCTAGATTTCTCGAAAAAATAGGCTTGAAGTCATTCTCATTCACGCACATGCGACGCGATAAACTCTATTGATGATCTTGAATTTATCTGAATGTTTCATGTGTTACAGAAATCCCTATTGCACAGGGGGCACCGGCTACGGTGCAACATATTTGCACCGAGCCGGGCAACCTGCCCCGTGTGGTCTGCTCTGACTATACAATACCGTCAGGCAACCGTGCGAATTACTGTCAGCTGCAGTGTTAAATGAATACTATACTTTGTTAGCCAATAGTGGCATGTTGTGATGGTTAAGTGGTTGTGTTGTTATCTTTGCCATCAAAGTTCACATATCATGGGGATGAGGTCCCCCGTTTGTGGCTTCACTGGTTCATAGCTCCAGCTCAAAGCGTTTACCCCTCTTTAAAAAAAGAATACTATACTTTGTTTTTTTAATCAAATCTTTTTTTATTTTAAATGTTAAGTTTTAATGTATAAAAGTTATTATATTTTTAAAAATTAGATATTCTATATTGTTAGAAACTTTAAAAATTAAATTAAATTTTAATATTTTAAAATATTATATGATTTAATTGGATGCACAAGTAAATTGAATGGAAAGTTAATATTATGATATGTTATTTTAAATATCTTAAGTAAATATTATAGATAATTTTTTTAATTTAGAATTAAGGTAAAAATGAATATTATATAGTTTTAAATAATTTATTAATAATCAGTTCTTATAACTGTATTATTATATCATATTAAAAAAATTAATATTTAAAATATTAATTAATTAGATATATTAAACATTATGTAATAAAAATTATCATACTAGTCAAAATTATCAAGATGACTTGATAAAATAAAATATAAAATATGTAATATCAATAATATAATTATTTCAATATATAGAAACTTGAAATTTAAATCGTTAAATGTAAGTATTAACATAGAAATTTTGTTTAAATCATAATTAAAACTAGCAATTGCACCTTTAGTAAGGTGTAATAAGTAAGTCCAACAATATTGAGGGAAATAGACTAGGTGTATTTTTTTTATACAAAACCTTAGTTCAAATTATAAAGACAACCCTATCTCATTATCCTAATCTTAGTCATTTTAAATACCCTAACTTTAATCACAAAACTAACCATGCTTCTTAATGTAACCTCAATTCTTACATTAACACTGACTCTAATCAAAATCACAACCCTAATTATATTACTAACTATGATTAACCCTTTGATTATAACTTTTAAACCTTAATCTAATCATAATTCCAACTATTAAATATATAAAAAACTAATTAAAAATATTATTTAGGTCATTAGGTCTTATTTAACTTTATTACTATGTCATATTAAAAGAATTAATATTTAATTCAATTCAAGTGAGTGTTTTATAATAAAAAATACAAAAAAATTCTAAATTTCGATATATAATTAGACTTAACTTTTATATCATAAATAATATTTTAAATTAGTTTTTTATGTATTTAATAGTTGGAATTACAATTAGATTCAGTTTTAAAATTTATAATCAAAGGGTTAATCATAGTTAGTAATATAATTAGGGTTGCGATTTTGATTAGAGTTAGTGTTAATGTAAGAATTGAGGTTACATTAAGAAGCATGGTTAGTTTTGTGATTAAAGTTAGGGTATTTAAAATGACTAAGATTAGGATAATGAGTTAGGGTCGTCTTTATAATTTGAACTAAGATTCTATATAAAAAAATACACCTAGTCTATTTCTCTCAATATTGTTGGACTTACTTATTACACCTTACTAAAGGTGCAATTGCTAGTTTTAATTATGATTTAAACAAAATTTCTATGTTAATACTTACATTTAATGATTTAAATTTCAAGTTTAAATAATTATATTATTGATGTTACATATTTTATATTTTATCAAGTCATCGTGATAATTTTGACTAGTATGAAAATTTATATTACATAATGTTTAATATATCTAATTAATTAATATTTTAAATATTAATTTTTTTAATATCATATAATAATACAATTATAAGAACTTATTATTAATAAATTATTTAAAATTAAATAATATACATTTTTACCTTAATTCTAAATTAAAAAAATTATCTATTATATTTACTTAAGATATTTAAAATAACATATCACAATATTAACTTACCATTCAATTCACATGTGCATCCAATTAAATAATATAATATTTTAAAATATTAGAGTTTAATTTAATTTTTAAAGTTTCCCATATGTATATTAAAACAAAATAGTTACATGTTTCCAAAGAACTACTTATATTACACATTAAAAATATAGAATATCTAATTTTTAAAAATATAATAACTTTTACACATTAACAATATAGAATATCTGGAAAAATTTCAATGTGAGTACTGCTACTATGGGGATTTTTAGGGAAGTTATGAACTCTCAGATCCTGGTGTACAACCTGGAGGAGCCTAGGCTCAATGAGCTCATAGGCCTAGCTATCCTGGCCATTTTAGACAACGCAAGGGATACTGGTATGAACCTTCTGAATAATGCCCACAGTAGTATGATTGACAACTTCAGATCAATCAAATGGCTCTTCCATGAGCTGGAGGAAGTTAGAGAAAGGGTATCCTAGATGGAAAGTACTAAGAATAAGACAGGTATTGACAGCTAGGAGGACCAGGATAATAGAGAAAGCTTAAATGAAAGGAGAATTAGAAATCTTGAAAACTACAACCACAACCTGACAAGTTAGATGATTTCTCTCCTGAGTTCGATGAATGACAACATCCAATCCCTTGCAAGTAAACTTAAGGACAGGGGCTTCCTGGTGGAGGAGGGAGGACAGAACAGGGATAAGGCCAAGCCCGAGGATGACAAGGCCACAATCAGTACGTTCACCAGTATAGATCAGGGCATGGAGAAGGTCCAGGATCAAATGGCAAAGGAGCAACAAAAGATAGTCGAGGCAGCTCAAACTATGCAGGAAATGGAGAAGATTACTGAAGACTAGTTTTCTTGTCTTTTGTATTTTCGTCTTTCTGGCTTTTGGCTTTTGGACAAGCTCTCTGTAATCTATTTTTGTTTGTTTGTTTTCTGGCCTTTCTGTGGGCCTTTGTTTTGGGCTGGGCCTTCGGGCTTTTTTCAGCTGTTGGACCTCTGTTTTGGCTGGCTTCTTTTGCTTATTATCAGCCTTGTTTTTTGTAAAACTTATGAGTTTCAAGATCCTTTAAATCGTGTTTATCTTATCAAAAACAATATAGAATATCTAATTTTTAAAAATATAATAACTTTTATACATTAAAACTAAACATTTAAAATAAGAAAATATTTGATTAAAAAACAAAGTATAGTATTAATTTAACACTGCAGCTGACAGTAATTTTGCACGGCTGCCTGACGGTATTGTACAGTCAGGGCAGACCAGATGGGGCAGGTTGCCCGGCTCGGTGCAAATATGTTGCACCGTAGCCGGTGCCTTGCACAGGGTGCCTCTGACCCATTATCTCCTGTTCAATCTTATAACGATCCATGTGAAGTGTTTACGTAACCCATTTTCCCTTACAGCAGATACAGTCTTTATCAGAGCCATGTCTTTGTATATTATCATGCCCATCCTTGTGCTGAATCTATTTGTTCAAGCACAAGCCCACACCAATTTCCTCTTCAACAGTTTCAATTCCTCCACACTTGACGAGGTGGAGCATTCCACGATCCGATCCGGTGCCATCTGCCTCACAAACCAATCACAACGCATCTCTGGCAGAGTTTTATATCCTCAGCCAGTTCGTATGAAACAACCCACAAATGGGTGTTCATCATTCAGCACCACATTCGTGTTTGCCATACTTCCTTTAACCCACGATCCTTCACGCAGCGGTCACGGATTGGCGTTTTTCATGACGCCCAACAACTCAACCGTGGAAAATTCATCAGCTCAGTTCCTCGGCTTGCTGAACAATTCAATCAACGGGAAGCCTCAAAATCATCTCTTTGCCGTCGAGTTCGACACGCTCCAAAGCAGCGATGTGGAAGACATCGACAGCAATCATGTCGGTGTCGATCTCAACGACCTCAAATCAATCAAATCTCAGCCTGCGGGGTACTGGATTAATGACAACAAGATGTATCCACTTGATCTCAACAGTGGAAAGAACATTCAGGCTTGGATTGATTACGATGATGCCCAACACCAACTGAATGTTACAATTGTGGAAGCCGGTTCAATTCGACCCAAGAAGCCTCTTTTATCTCTCCAAAACTTGAATCTTTCCGACATCTTGACTGAAGAAATGTATGTGGGTTTCTCTGCAGCAACGGGAATAGTCGCTGAAGATCACTGTGTTCTCGCTTGGAGCTTCAGCACAAATGGATCTGCAGCTGAATTGGATGTATCTCATCTTAGTTCCTTGATCAGGGGAAAGAAGTCCAACAAGGGAGTTACAGCCGGTATAACTACAAGTGTACTACTGGTTTTGATTCTTTTGATTGCAGCTGCGGTTTTGAGATGGAAGAGAAACAAGTACAGAGACATTACAGAAGAATGGGAGATGGAGTATTGGCCTCACAGATTTAAATACAAAGATTTGCATATTGCAACCAAGGGCTTCAGAGAAGATCAAGTTGTGGGCTCAGGAGGCTTTGGACAGGTGTACAAAGGAGTTCTCCCTTCTAGTGGCCAAGAAGTCGCTGTGAAATCCATCTTCAGGGAAACCACGGAAGGAATGAAGGAATTCATAGCTGAGATTTCGAGTCTTGGGCGTTTGCAGCACAGGAATCTTGTGCAAATCAGAGGGTACTGCAGGAGGGAAGCGAAGTTGTTCATAGTGTACGACTACATGCCCAATGGAAGCCTGGAGAAGATGTTGTTTGATCAGAAGAAGATGAAAAGCCTGCTGACTTGGGCTCAGAGGTACAGAATCTTGAGGGACGTAGGTGAAGGATTGTTGTATCTTCATGAAGGGTGGGAGAAGATTGTTGTGCACAGAGACATCAAATCTAGTAATGTCTTGTTAAATTTTGAATTCAATGCAAAGCTTGGAGATTTTGGGCTTGCCCGTCTTTACGAGCACGCAGAAAACCCAAGAACTACGAGAGTTATGGGTACTCTTGGGTACATTGCACCGGAGGTTGTACATACAGGAAAGGTAGCTCCCAGTTCAGATGTGTTCAGTTATGGTATCTTAATGTTGGAAGTTGCTTGTGGGAGAAGGCCAGTGGATCCTTCACTTGATGCTTCAGAGATTGTAATGGTGGACTGGGTGAGAGAGTTGTATGGTGAAGGGAAACTCATGGATGCAGCGGATCCCAATCTTGGTGGTGAATATGTTGAAGACGAGATGGAGAAAGTCCTCAAATTGGGACTTTTGTGCTGCAAAATAAGGCCAGAGATGAGACCTTCCATCAGACAAGTATTGCAGATAATTGAAGGGGAAGTGAGCGTTCCCAGTTTAGATGCATATGAGATGAGTAGGGGGAGCAGAGATTCAGTTGCTTCGACTTCCACCTCTCGAGAGGTACAGTTGTTTCCCTCGACTTCCATCTCCGGTGGACGATCATTTACTAGTGGAAAATCTCAACAAAAGTAGTTTACGGTTTGGTAATGTTAACCATGTCAGATTTTAATGGAAAGAGTAGTTCTTTTGTTCAGCTTAGGATCCGTTGTTCTGATGATGTATTTTATGATTTTCTATTGTGGCAGAGCATTAAATTCCAATTTAATGTACAGGTTTTTATTGTGTGCATTAAAAAAATCAAGATCAAGACTCATTTGCATTTCCATCGTCTTCAAGTGTACCATGTAAAAAATTAAAAGTAATGAAAAAGTTATATATGGGGCAATCTACATAAACAAAATGTTCGAGAGTTTAAACATCACATGCTAAGCTTGATTTCTAGACTTAAAGAGTTAAATAGTCAAAGGTTGACTTGTTTATTCCAAGCTTAATTTTTCCCTTTGTATGTGATATTTAAGGGTGGCCCAAAATGACGTCTCTCTGTTGAAATATTTTCTAAAAGTAAAATTTTGTTGGTGCAATGTTAAAAAAATGAAGAAAATATATTAAAATATTTGAATCATTTAAAATTATAAATCACCTGTCTCTATCCAAGTATTTTGTAAAAGTAAAATTTTGTTGGTGCAATGTTTTAAAAAAATAGAAAACATATAAAATGTTTGAATCATTCTAAATTATTATTTAATTTAATAAATAAAAGTAATTATTATTAAATATTATTTTTTCAACTATTTCACTTGTCTCATAGTAAATGAGAAGATTGTACACTTAAAGGAGACTTGCTATAAAATTATTGTCAATTTAAATTATAAATGATTAGTTTTTTATTTAACGAGAAAATGACATTTCTTTGACTTTTTATGTTTTTATCATTTATTAATATAAATTTGTTAGCAACTACTTCACATTAGCTTTTCATAATTGAAAGTTTATTGATTTTGAATTTCTAAATTAGGAAAAATGTGGGACACGCCATTGTTGTTTTCAATCTCTTTCTTTAATACATTATTTTACTCTTTTTCTTTCTTTTTATTCACCAACTCAAACTTTTGTGATCCTCATTTTTAGGTGTGAAAATTTTGAAGTCTATATTTATAAATAATTACTATCCATGAAGATTTTTAAAAATAGGATAAGAACACTTAAATTTTAGGTTAAAGAAGTCTTTATGTGCTTTGAGACAAGCTCCAATAAATTATATATGCAACATTGTTGATTATTTTAAAACTTGACGCTTCAATAAAAATCCTTGTGATACAATATTATATGTGAAATAATTTGATAAAAATTACATAATATTTGTTATCATGCATATTGATGAGCTTATTATCACATCAAACAAGAATTACACAATTAATGATGGACAGTTGAATTTAAGGAAATAAAATGACTTTTTGTGTTTCGTATACCACTTTCTTGGCATCTAGGTTTGGAAAAGGATGGGACTTGTATCTCAAACCAAGGTATAGACTCATTGAGCAAGTTAATAATGAAATATTATGACATTGTTACTAAGTTTCTAATTTTAGGGTTGAAGTTGATCAACGATATCAAAGTTGAAGACGTTGATCCTGCATTATACAAGAAACCTTTTTAGAGGGCATATGCACCTAAGTTACAACCAATCAAATATATGTCTTGTAGTATCATGACCCCTCTCAGAATAAAACCCAACTATTATAAATGATTAAAGTATTAAATATTAAGTAATTATATTGTTAGATGAGGTGGCAATTAACAATATATGAAAATATTATGTCTGATCTCTTTATCTCATATACCTATATGAATGATAATTACTAATGCCAACCTGGCATATCGTGGTAAAGATCAGAACCATAATCAAGATTAAAATGATCCTTAAATAATAATGAGTAAATAAACTTATAAATAGCCAACAATTATAAATGGCCTAACAATAACAAACACCCCCCATAATCACGACACATTGAATTTAATGATGTTATAGAACCATTACATTCCCAAGTCATCTTTGATGATAGGAAAAGAGAGTAAGCATTGAATAATCACAACAATATCTCTAACAAATATATGAATATAAATTCATAATCTATTTAATATATTAATAGTATTAAATATTTAAAATTATTCAATCTAATGTCCGAGGGGTTTAGCTTAGTTAGTTGAAGCAATGAGTTCTCATTGTGGAGAGCCTGGTTCAAATCCCAAGAGGACATCTTTGTGGAACTCTAAGTTGTGACTCTTGGTCTTCTATTGGTTGTATTCATCTCATTTGTAAGAAGTGGATTCTAAGTTGTGATTCTTGGTCTTCCAATTGTTGTTTCCAGTGTGATTGCTCGAAAGGAGCTTGAATAAGTTGTAATTATTGTTATTAAGGAGCACACGATATATAAATGATCTTAATATTAATTATTCAATCTAATTATTAATTCATATTTTATTGAAGTCAATAATATTCTAGGCAAGAACCTACAACACAATGGTGAATTGTGAGCCTCTTATCTAGGAGGTCCTGGGTTCGAGTTTACTCAAGTTTGACACATACTAATATTTAATCTCAAAAAATTAAAAATAACAAATAATCAAGATTTTGACCCATTTTCAATTAAAAAATTATAATTTCTCCAATTATATATAGTATTCAACAAAAATAATGTTAATTTAATAATCTACAATCAAATGATCCTATAAAAATTCAGTTATGTATCAATTATACCAATGAATGGGGTGCCACCTCTTTGGGTCAAGGAGGAGGGAACATCGAATGAAGGGGCATCTCTTTTAACCCCATCGATTGAGCTTATATAAATTGTATCACCACGTGTATGACGGGGCATTAAGAAGAAGTATAGAAGGTAATATAAAAAGTAAGAGAACCAAAAATCCTATGTTATCATTTAATAACCAATAAAAGGAGGATTGACCAAATTCAAAGGATAGAAAACAACAAAGATAAACAAGTATCAAGCATCGAAGAAGAAGATATATATATATATCCAACTTAAAGAAAGGAAGGGGAGTATTAGGTGGTGGACCAATATTATGTGGGGCAAGAAAGTAAGGAGGGATTACAGTGGGTGAAAATAAATGCCAATTTAAGTTGGTCACAATACTATGGGTGACCCTATAATATTAAATACACTTTGTTTTCAGATAAAATAATAATTTTCCATATATATATATTATTCAAGAATTTATACATTTATGAGTGAGCATATCAAATTAGGAAACAAATTTCATATATTTCCAAGAGGAAAATTAATTAAAGTATTTACAAGTTATTCACAGTATACATAAAATCCACTCTAAACTCCAAATTGGGAACTGGAGGTGAGCAAAGATTAAATCCCAAAAGGGGATATTACAAGTGGTATCAAAACTATCTTTCTCGCCATCTTGTGAGAAGTAGTTAATGCAAATTAATGAATGGACTAAGAGCATTAGAAAGAGAAAAAAACTTACCGCCACCATAAACAATCAAATGAGTAATGAACCAAGAGAATTTACAGAACAACCAACCCAAACTACTTAGGCTCTTATAGAGAAAAATGAAAGAAATATCCAAGCCATCATTGAGAAAATGAGACAAATTGACTCCTCCTCGAAGAAATTTGTAATATGAGTAAAAACTGAAGAAATGTGAACTCTAACCAATCAAGGAATTGTTGGAAATGAAGTTTGTAACTAAGAAGGTAGGGGTGAACTAGTTACCAAAAACCAATTCCTTGTCCCTAGATGTCAAATCAAACTTTTCATTGATCTAATGCAATTCTTATCCTGCTCGGTTAAAACTAAGTTCTTGTTGTAACACACTTAACAAAGCAGTCTTACAAATATTAATATGTTTTAACCTTTAGTAACTTGGTTGCAGAAACATAAAGCATAAAGAAAATAACATGAACATAGATGACACCAAGATTTAATGTGGAAATCCAATTTGGGAAAACCACCATGCAACTAGTTACAATAATTTTCACTCTTTTGAAGTGAGTCTTGTTAGAAGCCAACCTTGTTAAAGGTTACAATACATACTATTAAGTATGACCTTGTTATAGGATTTAGACCACCCTATTAGGAATGGAACGGTTAGAGGTCTTCAAACACTTCAATCTTGAAATGTCACCTTGTTAAAGGATTTACAATCTGACTATTAAGTCAACTTTGATAAGAGATTTCTTCATTGCTACAATGGTTAGACAATAACAATAATTTGGCCTAATTTGTGAAGCAACTTCTTTTGTACATTCAGATCTTTGTTCTAGATTGACTTATGGATCCTTACTGATCAAAATATTCTTTGCAACTTATCTTCCACACTTTCCTACTATACCTTTCCCTTCAATCACATATTGATTTTGTTCCACATCTTCCACATTCACATCTTCTCCTCACTACTTGACCTTTCTTATATATCATAAGATTTGTTAAGTCGGCTTGAATACCCTTTCAAATAACCATTCAACATCCAAATAGTTGGCCTCAATTAGTTAATTAATAGACAAGTGAATTTTGCTGACACTCTGTCAATATTGGGATTGATCACTCGATTAACATTGGAAGTCCTTCGATGCCCAACCACTCAATTAATACTAGAAGTTGGATATCCTTCATTTCTCAATTGCTTGGTCAACACTAAATACCCTTCATTATTTGACTAGTTAGTTAATATTGAATATTGCAAGTTCTTCATTACTCGACCACTCGTTTAATACTAATATTTGTGTAACATCAATGAAAATATACAGTTGATGAATTATTTCCAAAAATCTCCCTTGTTGGCATTGATGGAAACACAACATGTCAACATACAATGATAAAATTATGAGCAATTAGATAATATATTTAGTTTTGTTCTGGTTCTCATCCATACTAACTCCCTCTGTGATTATGCCTAGATTTGTCTCAGATGCTTCCAATTGAATTCTCCCTCTTACATCTGTCATCACTTACTATGTACTTTTGTCATTATTCTCCCTCTTTGATATATAACTCATCATATATACACTTTCCTTCTTGAAATGCTAGACTCTCCCTCTTCGGTACTAAACTCTCCCTCTTTGACGTCAAATGCCAAATGATACATACTTTGAAGTTACTATATACCTTTTGTACTGATTCATAAGAAATATGTTTTTCATTTCACACTTGAAGTGTGACAATCTGCAAAAACTTGATAATTTTTTAATGAAACTTGGTTGATACATCATTATTTTGTGCTTTAGTGAGCATTAGATAGGGGAATAATCCCTAGTTTACCTCTTGGATACATAAATGGATACTTGGGTAATGCCTTAGTAAATATGTTTGCTATCTACTCCTTGATGTTCACATATTCCAATCTCACTTCTTTCTCTTGAACCAATTCCCTTAGGTAATGATACTTGATTGCAATGGGTTTTATCTTTGTGTGCATCATAGAATTTTTTTAATATATTGATTTCCCTTGTGTTATCACAATAGATAACCACTGTTTCCTTGATTTCCTCCTTTATTCTTGACAATACTTGCTTGATCCATAATATGTTAGAACAATTGACTGTTGCAATGTAAGATACTTTGCCTTTGTTGTTGATTGAGAAATACAAGTCTACTTCTTGCTTGTCCAAGATACTATTCTCTTTCCAAGAAAAAATGCTCCTCCATTGGTTCTTTTTCTGTTATCAATGCTTCCTTCCCAATCTGCATCAATAAAGGTTATTAACTCAAGATTTCTTCCTTTCTTCTACCATCTAGACCATTTTCTTTAGTTCCTTTTAGGTACCTTGAAATCCTTTTTACTGCCATCATGTGATTTTCTTTAGGATTTGTAGAAAACCTTGCAACAATGCCTACTGCCAGTGCAATATCAGTTATGGTGTGTACCACATACTGAAGTTTCCCAATCATTGATCTATAGGTAGTCTAATTTACCTCCTTTGAATCATCTTTCTTTGAAAGTTTATGTTTAGTAGACATAGGTGTTCCAACTAGTTTGGAATCTTCCATTCCAAATGCTTTCAATGTTTCCTTGATGTACTTTGACTGAGTGATGAATATGTCATCCTTTATTCGATGAACTTGTAGGCCAACAAAGAATTTGATCTCTCCAAGCATAGACATTTCAAATGCTTTCCTCATTTCTTCAGCGAATGATTTGCATAACATCTCATGTCCTCCAAATATGATATCATCTACAAGCATTCATGCTAGTAATATCTTGTCCAATGGTGCTTCCTTTATATACAAATTACTATTATCATTTGTCTTTTCAAAACCAATTCTTACTAGATATCCATGTAGCCTTTCATACCATGCTCTAGGATCTTGCTTTAGTCCATATAGAGCTTTGTGTAGTTTGCATACCTTTTCTCTTTTGTTTGGATCAATGAAACCTATGGGCTATTCAATATAGACTTCTTCTTCTAGAATTCCATTCAAGAAAGCTAATTTTACATCCATTAGATATACTTTGAATCCCTTTTGTGCAGCATATGCTAGTAGTATTCTGAATCCTTCAAGTCTTGCAACAAGGGAAAATATTTCTCCATAGTCAACACCTTCTTCTTGTGCATACCCTTTGCATACTAGCATTGCCTTGTTCCTTGTTACTTCTCCTTTTTCATTTAACTTGGTTCTAAGTATCCATTTTGTACCAATCACATTCTTATCCTTAGGTATAGGTACAAGAGACCATGTATTATTCTTTTCTATTTTCTCAATTTCTTCATTCATTG